>DWON01006860.1:0-13475 GCA_018251015.1 Phocides pigmalion okeechobee
AGTCAACGTTAGCCAACAGGCGCTCAAAGCCGATGTACTGATTACATTGTACCCTTGACGTTCATTAAGTGTATGTAAACACCTTACAATGAAATAAAATATTTAAATTTGAATTTGAAAAAAGTTAAAATAAAAAAATGAGAAACAAACCAGTTACATTACATTTATAAATATTGGCAGAACATTTTCAAATATTGTCGTCAATTAGGTGAACCGCATGAACCCGCATGATGTATCATGATACAGTAGAGATATAAATACATGTAATTTGATTAAAACGAACATATTTGCAGTAATTTGTGCAGTAATATTATTAAACGTATATTTGATAACATTCAATTTATTATACGAATATCTAGCTTTGCCTGTAGTTCCGCCCGCGGCCATTTTGTATTTGCAAATAATGTTTTTAAACCTTACATTTGTATAATTCATGATAGATAATAATAAATTTGTAACTTGTCGCGACAGCCATAGTATACAGACTAAGAGTAGACTAGAGTAGATTCAGTATTAGGAGGGTTTATTAAGGCAATAGAACTCAAAAGAGTAATTGTCAGAATTTATACCTGTCTGATTGTTTATCTGTAAATATCTAAACCTTAATTGTAGATATGGCTTAACCTATTTCAATGCGGTTTTCACTTATGTAATACAATAAACTTTTTTAAACATGTTTTAACATACGTTTTATTTTTTCCTTGTTTTGTCTTTTTATTTTTTCTTCTTTTTCTTTCTTCTTATTTTATGTCTTCAAATGTTAAATGTCTTTTTTATAACTTTACTTATTTCTTTTCTCATTTTCTTGATAACTTCTGTTCTCTATTTATTTAAAGTTTTTCTGTTTCTTCTATTATTTTTCTTTTTTGTAGTCTCTCTTTTTTATGTATTATTTAATTTGTACTAAATTAACAATTCCTTCATAATAGAACCTCGAAATAATGATAGGCCCATTAGTTTGAGGTCAAATTTATCTTAAATCGAATATGTAGACCTTCCCGTGGGAACAAAGATAAAACAAATGCAGACACCAACTCTATAATGTAGAGATTTTAACAATTTAAATTCTATAAACCAAATAAAATTATAATGTCCGTCTGTGCTACAAAATTAACGTTAATGATCAATTAACGTTAATACGTTATAGAATACCTTTAAACTAGATAATAAAAGCCTAACCTAAACAATTTATATTGACTAGCTATACTCAAACAACTTTTTTGATTGCAATTATCCAAGTAAGGTGAATGCATTCCCGCGTTGAAAGATAGGAGAACTATAGTTCGACCCCGTATGTAAAACCCGCCGCCCTCATAATCCGCCGTAAATCATTACTTGTGTTTCGGTTGGAGAGGTGCGGTTGCCGACTACACTTTAAAGCGAGTCGACCACTTTAGTCCTCAGGAGTAGTAACGCATCTACGTTCGAACTCAGACATGATTTCGGTCGTGTTTGTGGTTGTACGTGGATGTCTATAGGTTGTGACTTATCATCAGGTTTGCTTGTTCGTTCGCTCTTCTCACATAAAAAAAAAACGTATATTTTAATAAATTATCTCAATGGAGTAAAAGCGCTGTATTTTGTCTCAATAAAGCTGGTAAATTAAACATAAATCCTGCGTGGAAGCTATATGTGGCCGTAAGCCTGAGTAACTTTCACGCCAACAATTAAATGCAAGCGATACAACACTGTGTCGTAGTCAATCCTTTACACAACACTGTGCCAACGTTCGGACAAGAAAATATTACAAGCGCTCGGAACAATTACTTATCCGATACCTGTATTAAAATAAGTTAAATAATAAATAAGTATACAGACAGAGCCTTTATCCCGATGTTCCAGATGGCGATGATGACAGATCGTAGAGTTATAGTTCAACCGAGGACGTACCACTACTGTCCTGTTGTGTTTCGGTTGGAAATATGCTCACTTACGAGACTTGCCACGTTCTTAGTGCTCAGAAGAAATACGTACGACCTCACATCTTTTACCATGTATAAGTTGTACAAGCTGTATGATGTTAATATAGGAATCAACGCAGAACAAGTTGTGGGTGTCAACTGGCATACCCTAAACTAAGTGGAAATGAAAACAAACAGACGGTTATTATAAGCACAGCGCAGTCAGCACTGTGTATTTTTTACTATGAAGAAATGGAATAAGCTGTGAACTGTTAATATAAGAAATAACACAGACATAGTTATGGGTGTCAACTGGTTTACCATCAACTGAGTAGAAATTTCAAAGGGGGTAGAGCCGTTAGAGCTCGCCCGGGGCGGCACCACCGCCACCCTCATAACTCACCGTGAAGCAACATGCTCTTCATGTATTTCGGTTGGGGAGGTGCGGTTGCCGGATACACATTATTGGAGGCGACCATCTAAGTCCTCAGGAGTAGGAACGCATCCGCGTCCATTCTTAACTAGAACTTCTGTTCTGTTTAAGATCGGACGTGGTTGTCCATGGGCTGCAGTGACCGCTTAACATCAGGTGGCCTGCATGTCCGTTTCTTACTCTTTCACAATAATAAAAAAAAAGAAAACAAACAGACAATATTTATAAGTACTGCGCCGACAAGACTGTGTCACAACGCATTCAACACTGTGTTTTTACCGTAGAGAAGAGGGGAAAATGCTGTGTTGTTTACGAATTAACGCAGATAAAATTGTGGGCATTATGCAATATAACAGGTACTCACGATTAACGATTTTTCGTGAGTACCTGTTATATTGCATAATGTATGGATTCCGCGATAATATCAGTTTAAAATCGTATAAAATTGTGGGCGTAATTAATATACCCTAAAGTAAGTATAAATGGAAACAAATACTTAACTCGTAAATCACAAAGATGGGTGCTTATAAATACGGAAGACCCATGTATCATGTTGCATATCTGCGTTTCCCTTCCATGGTCCAAGAATGAGATTTTTGGACCATCTCCAACATTTGATTCGGAATTATATCCCTCTCAGTCTCACCAATACTGTCATATCGAGTTAGTTATGTTACGAACTAACGTTAGTAATCATAGACTAGGTTTTGTTGGCGGCTTTCCTCGCGTAGAACTCGTTATTATAATACATTTAGCTAATTATGTGGTTCTATTTATACCCTGTACGTTTATTTGTATGCAAATCTATGAGATGAATAAAATATCTTTCGAAACCTAAAAAAAAACAACTAGACGTAGGGTAGGTAGATTAATCGTTAGTAAGTTACCTCCACCACCACTGTATAGTCAAGCCTTAAAATTAATATTTTGTTGCCTTTAGCTTCAGCTGTTTTTTGTATAATTCACGTTATTTTGTTGTCGCTTATAAGCAGTACTAAAACTATTTCAATTTTTGAGGTTCCCAATTTATTGTTTCAGTTATTACTCGCTGCAATAATCTTTAATATTTAATTAAATAAAAATATATTTAATATAAATATTTAATTATTAACTTTAGAATGTTTGCGACGTAGACGTTCGCGATATCCACTTGAGAACAATGGAACATTAGAATAACAGAACAAGGGAACAAGACAAAATATGCAATTCATTTGTTCCAGAACAGCACTGCATGCAATGTAAGCCATTAGCCAAACTGAGGGATTACCGCGAACAATCCGCCGGGAAACAGACGGACTCTAAGCCGGGAATTTATTATTCCGAGCGCCTGTAATCTTTTCTCGCCCAAATTTCGCTTAAAATTTGTCCTTTTGTGGATTTAGGGTGTATTGCTTAAGTGAGAGATATTGCTTAAGTTCTAAACATTAAGGTCGTTATAGCCTAGTGGTAAAATTGTGGCCTCCCAAACAGTAAAGCCGTGGTAGCCTAGTTGGTAAAATTTTAGCCCCCAGACAGTAAAACCGTGATACAGGGGGTTAGTTTTTTGGCCTTCCGACGAGTAAAACCGTGATAGCCTAGTGGGTAAAATTTTGCCCTCCCAAACAGTAATGCCGTGATAGCCTCTAGAGTAAAATTTTGGCCTCCTAAACAGTAAAGCCGTTATAGCCCAGTGGAAACATATAGGTTCTTGGTTGGTTTGAATCCCTGGCACCATTGCTTTTTTTAAGTTATTTAAGTAAATAAGTAAGATATTTGAGAAAAATCAATTATTAGGGGTCTTTATAAACACAACAGAACCCAAAACAGTTATTAGAATTTTAGTCTATTTGTTTGTGCGTTTGTGCTTTCATATTTCAATCAAAGCAGTATATACAGATAAACTGTTGTAGTTGTTTAGCCGTGACCACGAGCCGTGTAACTGGTTCGAAATATCGGTAATTATTAAGCATTAATCGTGAGTAACCGTTATATAATAAAATATATAATTGACCTAAGAATCGTACAAACAACACAAATAAATGTTTTCTGTGTTATAAGAAGTTACAAATAAAAACTATTTGATTGTTTGTCCAAAACACGTTTACCGATGATCGTAAAAATAACTTGAGCTCAATTCAATTTTCTTATCAAGTTCACCCCATTAACCTACCATGCTATCAGAAGGTTTAGCCGTTAGCGTGGGTAAAAACAGAAATATAGGTGATAAAAATTCTTCGACCGGGGAAGTACTAACTTCTTAATCCACTCTTAAGTAAAATTTTGTGTGTCCTAATCTGCTTTTATCAATGTTTGTGTTTCGAAATATTTGGTAAATTTCAAAGATGTGGTCATGTAAACTGACTCACAGGGACAAATTAACCATAGGTTGTCGTGTACGTGGATGTCTATGGGCTGTGACGACTTACGAGTAACACCAGGTGGTTTGCATGCTCTTCTCACATACAAAAAAAAATACAGGTAAAGTTACGTTAAGGATATTGCCATCTCTGTATCCAGGTGCAGCGAACAACTCTATACATTAATTATGAGTCAGGTCCAGATATTGGATGGTACGTCAGTCCTCTTTGAGGTTTTTCTGTGGATGACAATGGGTTGCAGCAACTACCTTACATCAAGTGGCGTAACAGCTCATTTGCTACTCTTCTCGAATAAAAAGAAGACAAGAGAAGAGGAATTGAAGCGAAGAAGAGAAGAGGATTAAATTTGTCTCTTTTTATGCAAGGGCAGCAAGGGCTGGAATGTGCTCCAGTTTTTCAGACGTGGGCTACTTAAATGCAAACAAAGCGGAATTTGTTTCTTATGTTGGGAAAGTACCAAACGAGCATTCCAAGGCTCACGCCTATTGCCGAGATCAGTCACCCGAAGCACGGATTTGATGGGAGCTACTAGCAGTGCAGTAGCTGTGACTGAACACTGGTCCGACACAGTTTAGACTGCCATCGACACGGTAAGATGAAGAAGAAGATTGCAGGCCATCTGATGTTAAATGTTCTTTGAAGCCCATAGACATAAACATTCAAACTCGAACAGGGCTAAAGTCCTACCTGACATCGTACATAAATACGTTGCTACTCCTGAGGCCTTGCCTTGCTTGTAAGCATAACCAGCAACTGAAACAAGTACTACTCTACGGCGGATAATGAGGGAAACGATGGTACCTCCCAGGTAAAACTATCGTCCTATCTCCTTGCCGAATGCTAAAAGCATATGACGCTTGTATTAAATTCAATTTAATTCTTTTAAACTTCAAGTATGCGATTGAGATAAGTGGACTCAAGCTTCAAACTCTTGCCTATCGAAAAAGCGAACCGTATCGAGGATTGAAGAGCCCTCCGATCGTTTTATGAAGAGGTAGTTATTATGTTCAAGCATTTATGAATAATACATTTCGTTTGAGCAAATACGGATCAAGTACGGACGTTCTGTTTCAAACGAAATGGTAATTATTTGTAAGCGGAAGTGATGGCCGTGGTCTTATAATGATATTTTTTGGGTTCTATAGACCTGAAAGTAAGTAAAGAAACCGTAAAGGATCAGTTTTTGTACGTCTGTCCTGGATACACAGACAGACTGACACAAACAGAAGAAACCATATAGGATCAGTTTTCGTCTTGTCTGTCTGTTGTGCTGGACAAGGAACAAGCTGGCAAGCCATAAACATCTAGCATACTCAAACAAAATCAAGATAATTTAATTCAAAGTAGATTTGAAGAGAAGGTGTTTCGTTTAGAGAAGAGACGCTTAAAGAAACACTAAAACATATCTTTTCTATCTTACACAAGGATAAAGTACTGCCTGCTACTCCTGAGAACTGAGACTGTCCTCAGAACTAGCAAAGGCCACTGCATCTTTACAACTAATAAGAGATGCTTTACACCGGATTGTGAGGATGGTAGTACCTCCCCGGTTAAACTGTTGTTCTAGCACCTATCCAATCTTTTTAATGGTAAGTTCACTAAGTACATTTAGTAAGGTGATGAAACATTGTATAATAGTAGAACCTGTTGTGAAGGTACCACCGCTTTTCCTACTTCAAGCAAACTGTACTTCAAACAGGGAGGTGGAACTACAGTTCTATCTAGGTATCTGTTATCTTTCTGTCAAAATAAGTTTACATTTTAAAGAAATATAGATAACCTCTTACTTGAGAGCTTTGCAATCAATCTCAGTCTGCATAACTAGGCAAAAACAATTTAATCAAGCAATAAATTCTTAATAACCATTTGCAATTCAAATCGGAATGAAAAAACCTTGGAATTGATTAACAGATTTTTTCGAAACTGAAACAGAATTAAAATGTAAATCCAAGCTAACTAGGGTAAGCGGTGCCTACCGCCGAAATCCGCCCCGCACTGGTTATGTCTGGATTTATGCAGTTCTACGTAAATTTAGGAATTAGTTTCGAATGTTTATTTATTGGTAGAATATTATTTTTATTTATAGTCAACAACAAACTTATATTTCTTTATGTACATTTGGTGTACTTAAAACAAACTTTAATGAAGTAATTTTATTTCTTTACAGATTTTTTGTAGCTAATTGGATTTTTATGGGAGCATATTAGTAAATGAGGTCACGTGATATTAGATAGTTATTTGCAGCCCATTGATATCCACATACAACTTCGAACAAAACTGAAGTAATATCGGAGCCCGTACGTACATACTCGTATGTTACTACTTTTTAACCCGCTTTTATTAGCTTGGGTTGTATGTATGTATGTAATGGAATCTTTGAGCATAATTTTCACCAATTTCCAGATGTGTGATTAATTTGAAACTTCGCACACGTATCAAGGACCGATGAATATGCGATAATATGAAAAAAATGAAAAATAAATAATAGTAGGACTAAGATCGTCTCGTTTTTAAGTGTAGCCGGCAACCGCACATCTTTAAGTTATAAACTTCACGGCGAATAATAAAGGCGCCTGTGGTACCTTTCAGATTTAAGTATACTTATACCACCTGTACTAATAAAATATATCTGTTGATTAAGCATTGTGGTAGAACAATTGGAAGTAATTATTACTTTGCAGTGCGTAGGTGTCGTTGGCGTCTCACATTTATAGATGAAACGACCATCTTAGTCTTCAGCAGAAACAACACATTTGTGATCGACTTCACGTATGACTTCTGTTACTTATGAAGATTCTACATTTAAATATTATTGTGGGTGATAATGACCACATACCAAACCGGGCTGTATGATCGTTTGCTACATCAAATTCTCAAAACAAACGGTTACTTGTGAAATTTTACTTTTCCACATACATTTCATGAAAAAAAAATTAATATTCAAAATTATACTTTTCCTAAAAATGCATTTATTTCATCGACATTTTATGGTACCATACCAACACATATGGTATCTTTTCATAGCAAAACCCACAGACGTTCCATTTTCCATATCTGCGATTATCTACCGGCGCCTGCAGCCAAGACCGGAATTTATGTTGGACTGCATAAATCCGGAATTAACTAGTGCGCACCAGATTCCGCCGGTCATAACTGGATGCCCCAATTAACGAATAAGTAGTATTTTAATAACTACCATCGTAATTAAGGAGGACGCATCGATGCACGATATTAGTTTAAATCTGAATATGGCTTGTACAGTCTTACGTTTAATGTTTATTTTATGATTTTCGGTTGTCTGGAAGAAAGGTTGTCGATAGGTAGGAGAACTATATTTCAACCGGGGAAATACCACCGCTGCCCTCATCATCCGCCGTAAGGTGTACTTGTGTTTCGGCTTAGAGGTGCAGTTGCCGACTACACTTCGTAGCGAGGCGACCATATTAGTCTTTAGGAGTATATTGTACAGTCTGAAATTACTTCAGAGATGCAGGAACTTTGTATACAAAATTAAAGGTCGTAGAACTTATTACTTTACAGAAATATCAACAAGTGTACAAACTAACGATGTTTTAATTGATATAATAGTGAGGAAGGGTTATACATGAAATAAATCAACATAATATATTTTAGTATACCATTAATCTATATATATTATCTTGTGCTGGGCAGTCAAGTCATTCCGAAGTCAAGACCGGAATTTATGTAGAACTGCATAAATCCGGATTTAACCGGTGCGCACCGTCCAATTCCGGTCATAACTGGATGGCCTAGTTAACGTACAGATATCTTTTATAATATTTGTAATCTGGTTGGTTTTTCATTTTTGTGTCTCTACAACGGACGTAAGTGCTTACTTAGAAAGGATTAAAAATATTTTGTAAATATATAAAAGAAATGCGAAATAAATATAATTTGCAAATCTGTCTGGTTTACTACAATAGTTAAATTTTCAAATTATTAACATTAACTAATGGTAAGTACTCAATATTTATATGTTATTCACAGATTTTAATGAGAAACATTATAAGGATATGTACCTACTTTTTTGCTATCGTCGTTAAGTTACTTTAATAAAGTTACAATTACGTCTTAAACGTTTTTATATATGTATATCTCGACTGTCCTTTCATAGTCACGAAAAATCATAGCCTTTATAAATAATTATTAATATAAACTTGAAAAAAATATATATACATTTCTTAAATTAAAACAACCGAACGAATTTTCATAGAAGTACCTCATTTATTTAAGTGAATAAATTACATAATATAAATGAATTTTGAAAAAGTTAACGAAAAACTTGCCATCTATTTGAAGATTTAAAAAGTTATCGTATCGTTTGCTAAATGTTTACAAAATTTATGTAATTCTCTTGTAATCCTGTTACTGTAAATTTGAGTAAAAGTAGGTCAGAAAATCTAAAAACTTTAACTTGTAATCCAATTACAAATGTAAAAGCTGAGCGAAACTAGGCCAGGAATCTAGATATGATAATCTGGCGAACATTCGTGGTCCCAGAATGTATGTAAAACTGCATTAATCCAGATTGAACTGGAATGCTTTGGTATTCGATTCGGTACGAACTGGTTTTTATTGTCAGCATGCAATAAAATAGCGGTTCTAACTGGATTTTTGTCACGTTGCTTCATCAACGACATCATCGTCAACCAATTACTGTGGTTTCTCTCATATGGATTATAACGCTCTACATTGAAGACGTACTAGGATTTTCTATGTTATAGATGTCTTTAATAATACATGTGATTTTTTTAAACCCACACCTAGAACCCAAATCTGAATTGACATTGGCTTGGCCGGGAATCGAACCTGGAATCGTCAGCGTCTCTGGCATGGTAACACGCGCATCGTCAAAATACATATGTGTTTGCGATATGATATCATAAAAATCCGCTGTAATCAAGAGAGCTTTTAGTCATGCAATGAATTTATGTGGGACTGCATAAATCCGGATTTAACCAGTTTGCGTCGGTTTTCGGCGGTCGGAATCTGCTAAAGCCAATCAGAGTGCGCTTAGTATGTTTTGACTTTTAATCAGTGTTAGCGTTAACCCGCGGCTTTGTCTTCAAAATATAAATGAAGGTGACTGCTACAAAATGTATAGCATATGATTATTTTTGGTTAACTCAGGATAATCTTCTCTTTCTTCTTTCGTGTCGGCATTTTTTTAGCAGAGTAAGAAACGGGCATGCAGGCCACCTGATGTTAAGTGGTCACTGCAGCCCATGAACAACGACATCCTATCTCAAATAGGATGCGCCGGAAGAACGTGTAAAGTCGCGCCACTCGAGGAGGATTTTAACTCAGGCTAAGTATTCGGTGTATAGCATAGGCTATATCTTTACATAGGTAAGAAACAGAGGTATAGGAAGTCTGGGTACAAAAAAATATAGGTTAAATTAGTAGTTAAAGCATTAGACAAAAACAAATAAGTACATGCGGTTCACGTTTCACTTTTATATAACAGTAGACATTATAATTAGTTGTATATTTTTAAACAGTAAATTCGTATGACTTCTCTACGATTAAACCAAAGATCCGGGTTTGAATCCCAGGCATACTCTTTCTGGGTCTGGGTTTTTCATCCTGTGGGAAAGTTTCGAAACTTGCCAAGGAATCAAAACCTACAAGGTATTACCCGTGAATCTTGAAATCAATCAAATGAAATCTTGAATCAGAATCTTGAAATTTGGTACGAAGCAACGATTTATAGCACAGATAAAGGAAAAATTGCGGAAGTCGTCAATTTTTTATTACGTCATATAATAAAAATATTTTATGGAACCCTCGGTGCGCGATCCGACTCACACTTGACCGGTTCTCATTTTAAATTTACATATTCACTATAGTAAAAATCTTAAAACTAATTATAATAAAAGCCTAACCTAAACAATCTAAAGGGATTTCGTGCACATGCGACATGGTTCCAATAACACTGCATGCCCGCGTTGAATAGCAATCGCAATTCTCTGCGCGAGATATGAACAAGCTCTCGTGTAACCGACGTTGATCAAACATGTGAAAAAATTTACAAAAATTGCCATTGATTTCTCCATTAAAAACCGAATTAGTTCAATTTAAAAAACCTTGGAGTCGCCGTGAGGAATAAATTACAATTTTGAGTTTCTCAGATACTCTCTTTGATTCCAACACGGAATCTGTAAGGCAATTAAACTTAACGAAGATTTCCCTTTCAACTTTACTCTAAATTTCATCCAAATAGACGAAGTAATGAAAAATGCTTGTAATTCCGAACGTTCTATCGAATCCTTTTACGTGATCGGTATTGGAATGTAATTACTTAGTTTTAGATACTATAATATAATTACATAGGTACATTAAGTGTATGTAAATGTCTTATAATGGGATAATGTGTGGGAATGATCGGAAAAGTTAAGCAACGTTGCCCGTGGTTGTTATTCGGATGGGTGATCGTCGGTGGCCAAATTTTATCGGTGCTTCTGTTTAGTTTTCATTTTCCATTTGAAGTATGATCGTTAAAGTTAAACATTGTTGGAGTTAGTCGTAAGACAAATTGGTGATCGTTAGTAGCTAAATGGAATCTATGCCTTAGTTTAGTTTTAACAACTTATTTGACGCATTATCATCAAAGTTAAGCCATGTTGGACGTAGTCGTAAGTCGGATGAGTGACCACAAGTGGTTTAGTGGCTTAGTTTCATCCATGCTTCTATTTTTTTATGTGAGAAGAGCAGCAAACGAGCATGCAAACCACCTGACGTTAAGTAATCGCAGTCCATAGACATCCACGTACAACCACAAACACGACTGAAATCCCATCTGAGCGTACGTAGATATGTTGCTACTCCTGAGGACTAAGATGAGCGCCTCACTTCAAAGTGTAACCGGCAACCCCACCTCTCCAACCGAAACACAAGTAATGTTTTACGGTGGATTATGAGGGTGACAGTAGTACCTGCCCAGTCGAACACACACAGTTCTTCCACTTTGAAATTTTGCTGAATTGCTTCTATTAAGTTTCAAGACGTTTTTTATCTTAAGGGTAGCGTAGACCATAACGATGCCTAATTTAAGTAACAATCAATTAGAATGAGAATCAATATGTTAACGTGCTTTTCAATTCACGAAAGCCCGTAAAATCTTGTCACTGGCGGTCACCCATCCAATTTCAGACCACACCTCGCGTTGCTTTACTCTAGCGATGTACCCACTGCCACTTGCCATAAATAAGGTTAACGTTACCGTAAGAACCAGTAAAAACCACCTACCGTTATAGGAAACTGAACTCCGAAGGATTTGAGATCTGGAAAAGAAAATATTCATTAATTAAACAAAGAAATAAGAATAATTGCAGGGTACTAATAAAGTATTATTAGGTGGTATAGTGAGCCTTAAGGGTACCACGCAAGGGAAGTACCAGTGCGTTTAATTTGGGGTCCCGGGGCTTCCCGTAATGCACTGCGAAGTTACCAATCATGAGTAAAACTCAGTTGAAAGCGAGGCGACCATCTTAGTACTCAGTACGCCACACTACGTATGAGCTAAGATAAGACGTCAGTCCTTTAAGCGGTAGTAAGCTACAGGTAGAAGCGAGGCGACAATTTTAGTCCGCAGCACGGAACACTGCGTATGATTTCAAATAAGACGTCAGTCCTTCGAGGTTGTATGTAGATCGACTGCAGCTTACCATCAGATGGCCTGCACTAGTTCACTAGTTTTTAAAAGTTGGAGAATTAATGTTAGACCGGGGAGGTACCTCCATCCTCATAATCTGCCGTAAAGTATTACATATGTTTCGGTTCGGAAATGCGGTCGCCAGCTACACTTTGAAGCGAGGCGTTACGTTCAAGCTCAGATAGCATTTCGGTCGTGTTTTTGTACGTTGTCTATGGGCTGCGACTACTTAATACCAGATGGTTTTTCATGCTCGTTTGATACTCTTCTCACATAAATAAAATTAGTCTTCTTAAATACATCTCAAGAAGTAATTGATCAGTATTTGATACAAAAACATACCTGAAGCACTGAAAGGTACCAAAGCAAGTGAATCCTTTACAAGAGTTTCAATCTCTGCATATAATCCTATTAACCGGGAGAGTTTGCAAGTTTTTCCAATCGGCTTACTACCGATACCTACTCTATGAAGATAGAGCCACATCTTTCTAAGCTAACAAAATATATTTAATATATGTACATTTCAAAATAGGCTATAATAGCAAATGAAAATAATCGTTTTTACGTTTGAAGAAATTGTTTTAAAGCGATAGCGAGGCAATTTTATTCATGTAATTATAAATTAATTAACGTGTTAATTATTGTGTTCTTAATAAAACTAAAAAGAAGAACAAATCTATTTAAATATTAATAATTTTATTTAAAATACGTAGAAATAAGTAGGAAAAAAACATAGAAAGCGTTACGTTCATAGGCTGACAATAAGATTCCAAGTGTCGTGGGTGCCGTGGACAAATAATATAATAATAACCTAGACCTATAATCATAACCTAAATTCATGTTTTAAATGTATTAACTTGTGAATCTAATCCAACACTTCCTGCTTGTCAGAGCGGTATAGCTCCCGCTGCGCCACGATCGATGGTTGTCATTGTATTGCAATAAAATATACTAAAATACGCTTTAATAGTAAATAGAAATAAATCTACCTATCATTTTTAACACGCTTTTATTAGCTTGGATTGTATCTACATATGTATGTATGTAATGGAATCTTTGAGCATAATTTTCACCAATTTCCAGATGTCTGATTAATTTGAAACTTTGCA
>DWON01006861.1:0-13474 GCA_018251015.1 Phocides pigmalion okeechobee
CCATGGGCTGCAGTGACCACTTAACATCAGGTGGCCTGCATGCCCGTTTCTTACTCTTTTACAATAAAAAAAAAAGTGCAAGCCACCTGATATTTGGTATCGCCTCAGCCCATAGACTGAAATTGTATTTAAGACGTCGCGTTGCTACTCCTGAGGACTAAGGTGATGGTTTCACTGGTAAATATAACCGGAAACCGCAGCTCTTCAACTAAAACAGAAGAATTACTACACGGCAGACTATGAGGTGGTATTATAATGTAACATAGATGCAATATAATGGCATTGATACTCCTGGCCTTCCCGTATGTACACTCACACGAGTGCATGTGTGTTATCTTTAATCTTTAATTCTTTAATCTATAAGTACGTGATGACGAAAATGATAATGAAGTGTACCAAATTATTTCGATCTACAAATAAACTTTATACTGTTCTATAATAATTTTGATAAATTATTATATACAGAAACGAAATATCTTGCCGAAATATTGTATTTACCAAACGGACTAAGAATATATTTCTCATGTCTGAGGCGTAACGACGTTCTGATAACATTTCCATTATGTAAATTAAGCCGTCTGCCGTTTGTAGCATATATTTCCTAACCGAGCAACTTCTAAATTACTTCTGGCCTCAAATGTAAATACTAAAGCAGGTACATAAAAATTATAATTACTTACATTAAATATTTACCTAGATATGTTAGTTAGGTACATGTTAAGTTACTTTTTACGTAGATTTAACTTAACTCTAGTTAGTCCAATTAATTGTTGCTTGATTTATTTATTTTTGATTTATTGATTATTTAAATATTGTTTGGGGTTAAATGTCTCAGTTTTATTTATTCTAAAAGTGCTGCTTATGTTCTTAAACCTTGTTTATTTTTTTTTATTCGAACACATATTCTAAGTTATTAACATTTTCTAAATTCCTAAGATTTGATATTTAAAAAAAAATATACGTTTTAATTTTTTTTAATCAATTTGCTACGTCTATTTTTGAACTTGCAAATTTACATAAAAGCTTAGTTATTTACACGCGGTGTCCGGGGACCGACAGTTTAAAAAACCTACCATGGTCGTTACTAAATATTTCACGGCGGGCGTAGCGCGCAGACTTAAATAAAACATGGCTGCCGGTCGGTCTGAATTTTTTACGTAGGCTGGCCCTAAGCTAGCCTTATGTGCCGAGCGCAATTTCAAGTGGCTCCTGTATACCGATCTTAATTTATTTCCAGCTAGAAACTCTCGATCCCTTACAAAACACGGACGTGATCCAGTCTTTATTTCTACTTACCTGAAATATTTAGAATCAAACTAGTTTTTTCGCCCGCTCTGCTGGGCATTTTATTTTTTGATAACTTATTAATCGTTCGAGCGGAAAGGTTACTTCACTACCCTCACAATCCACCATTAAGAGGTTATTTTCTTTCTGATGGGTAGGTGAGGTTGACAGGATACATTTACAAGACAATCATCTTGGTTCTCAAGAGTAACAAAGCATCTGATTCTACTATATTAGATTGTAGAGAGCAAACAAAACATAAAAACCATATTCTATACTTATGTATGATTCTTTATCATGTAAATATATAGATTCCCTAAATAAGGATTTTGGTTATTTTCGACGAAGTTGAAATAATGAGAACGTAAAATGCAAATTCAGGGCTCGGCGGAATGCAAAGTTCATGGTTGATTGTATTTCCACGGCAAAGACGTGGCCCGAATTTTAAAATCTCTGAATGAGTCCTAATGAAATTTTATGTTAACTTAAAAGTGCTATTTTGATATTAAACGCATGCCTAATTAAAGTTGCACGAAAAGAATAATGAAATATTTTAATTTAAAAACATTCATGAGAGATTTTAAAATCCTGTCTAAAATAAGTTTCAATATGAGTACTACGTATGCTACGTATTTCTTTCTAGATATTTTATAACATAAAATAAAAATATTTTTTATTCCTATCCTCTTTTCCCGGCATTAGTTATTGTTTGCCGACCTCATTAGGGTTAATTACGCAACTAGCAAAGTAGGAAAATTATAACTTCGCAAGACTTCATGCGAGCTGCATAACCCAGATGAGAAAAATAGGTAAAGGTAATTTTATCTTTCCTGATTTCACGAATCTCGCTATATTTCTTCGTTCTTACAAAAAAAAATTTACATTTTACGTTCAAGTTTTAATATAATATGCAATTAATGTGTAGTTTAGTTAAAATATGTGTATGAGAACATTAGAGTGATCTACGTATTCCTCAGAAACCAAGTCTCAAGTTTGTGAAGACTAATTTTAATTGCATGCAGTCCACCTGATATTACGTGGTCGTTTCGTCAAGTGAACCTTTATGCAAAGCGGACGATTGATTTGAAGTCAATTGCATATACATATGTATGCTGCTAGTCTAGAGAACTGAGTTGATCGCCCAGTATATGTCAAGCAACCACACTTGTACTAAAACTAAAATAAATACTTTTACATAGAACATAAAAAACATGAAAGAACTTTAAAAGGGGCACATTAGAGCAAATGCAGTTTTATCATTCGCGAGGTAAAACCTACACAACATAGAGATTTTTCAACTTGCAAAAGAAGAAATTGCTTCGTTGCATTTAACATGTTAAACGAATAAATGCGTTCATTTTTAAACGTGACGTAATATTTTCTCCATGTGTCCTAGAAAAAAATAATTTATCAAAGTACATTTTACTGTTTGATATTTTTATCATTTGTGCGTATTTATCAACAGTGGAATGGAGAATCTGTATATGTTTAAAGTGAAGGATTGCTTGTATATACAAACTTATTCTCATCGATATACCTTTATGCCAGCAATGTGATCGATCAAATAAGTGTACAAACACGAATTGACAAGGGCGTTTATAAGGGGGGATACGGGTCCCGACCCCCTTCTCTCCTTATACTTAGCCTAGGCATAAAAATCCATCGCTTTTGCATATTGTACCCGTCACTTGTATACTTTAATATTTGTGTAGTTTCTAAAAAACTTAAATAGGCTTTTAGAACTTTGCCATTATCTGGGTGTAGGTCGGCTAAAAATAATGGTAGATATTCCTAAAACTATAACTAAAACATTTTAATAAGAAATAAATATGCCTACGGCTTCACATATCCACGAATAAACTCTATGTATAATATCATTTATATCTTAAATCAATTTAAAATACTTAACTAATAAATATTAAAAGAAGATGAAAATATTTACATAAATTTAATAACATCGTACGATAAAACGGTAAAAAATGTTTTATGAACAATCTCTTTATTAAGAAAAAGAGACCTACGCCGCTGGGTACTTTCCAAACACAAGATAGACCTTAAAGATATAAATTTGTTCCAGCTTCACAAATAAACTGTAAAAGCTTCTCGGAATTTTCGTACGAACTTACATAAACAATATTATGAATTAGTCGACAAGTACGTAGCATAATAGGCATTAGACAAGTTAGGTCTAATCGAGGACTAAGTAAAACTAAGTCATCGTCTATCAATTACGGGTCCATTACTGGACATGGATCTCATTATTAGTCTTTCTAAAAAAGGATGAAGCCATAATCCACAAGACGGCCTAGTGCAAATCGACCTTTAACATCTTTAGAATTATGTAGAGAACGTCCAAGCATTCAGGTTTCTTTGGCATATTTTTCTTTTTTTTGATTTCTAATTATCACATGATATAAAAAAACAGAGGTGCGTGCTCGAGATTAGAACCCTGTACTGATAGGTCAAAATCACTATACTATCACTGCTAAAAACTAAACTGAAGAATATAAACTTTAAAAGGAGATGAATTAAGTTTCTGTTCTTTATATGTAGGTGCCTAGTCTATATCAAACACGACATAGAAAACAGAGTGTAATGATAAAGTATTGAGACAATTAATTCAAAAATGATCTAATTACATAAATACAGCATACATTATCATCAAAATATATTTATACTATTTAAGTACAAATATTGCGTAAAAATTAATATTTAGACGTCATAAATACAAATTCGTGATGGATATCAATTAATTCACCAAAGTTATATTACAATATCTTCATATAAAACACAACATAAAAACAATAAAAATTCTGCTCGTCTGATACTTGATAAATGATCGTTCATAAAATACTATAAATTAATGAAATTAATTCGTAATCTTTTATTCTTCTACCCAGATGAATCGTATAATCGACGGTGGTGTTGTAGTTATAATGAGCTATAAAGCCTATTGTGGTCAACATGAAAACCAATTAAGTACTTGTTTTCTTAATCTTATCAGTCAATAGCAAAAAGTCCAAGAAATAAGCCTACTATCATCTGATTATTATTCATGAGAACGCGAAACAAACCTGCATGAATTATGTACAATGTTGCAGTATCTGAAATTTATAACATTTATATACTTATTGTTACTAGTCGTTAATGAAATTAGTGCATTTTGGACCAAGCATAGCAATACCAGCGATTTCCTACAAATGAAAGATGAAGGTATGATTTTTTCTTCTAATGTAGTTATTTATTTATTTTTCATAATAAAAGGGTAATTATAAACCAACTACGTATTTTAGGACAAAATGAGAATATCAATTACTTTAACTAGTGGCCACTAGATGGCGCATATCATTGGGGATATAAATGGTACAAATAATTTGTACTTGAATATCTAGCAGTTAGCCCGAATCTTATAACTTAATATAATATTCTGAAATTAATAATAATATAAGCCACAACCTTAAAAATGTTTAAATTTAACCGCTTTTAAATACAACGATATTTTCTTTACTTATTTCCAGGGCCTTTATTAATAAAGTGTGCAAGGTCTCGTGGCATATGTATCAAGAGTGGCGCATGTCCATGGCGGAACATCATTATGGACAGCAATGACGATTGCCTTGTTTACAAGAACCATAATAACTTGATCTGTTGTGGCGTCGCTCGTGTACGCGTACCCTTAGATATGTTTGAGTATTATGATGGATAATATAAGTAGACTGTATCTAAAAATGAACAGGTATTGAATTTGAATACGCAGTTATAATTATCACAAATCCTTTACCACCCCTCTGTTGAATAAGGGTCATTTCTCAAAATGAAACGTCTGAATATGGGAAAACTCATATTGGCATTTTTGAAACCACCTGTTGTATGTAACAAGCGTTTAGCTTATATTTCTCAAGCAATATAACTAACGACCTTAGTCCTCAGGAGCAACAACGTATCTATGTTCGAGCTCAGATAAATCGTGTCGGTTATATGTAGATTTCTATGGGCTGAGACTACTTAACATGAGGTGGTTTGCATGCTCGTTTGCTACTCTTTTCATACAAAAAAGCAAAGTTGCGGGTTATTTCTAGCGAAATATAATGATGGTTTTTAACGTCACAATGTTTTACTTAACAAAAAATAATGTGCCATTATTGTGAGATAGTCGACAATTTTTCTTCGTCATGGCTCACAGACAAGTGACATTGTTCCAATAATGACACGTCGATGTTCGAAAGGGAACGTTAGAAAGTGTTCAATATTTTATTCGCTCTTCGTGTCTATCCCAAGATACATAACCCTCATTAATGATGTTATTAATAATAAAACACTTATATAACTTACATAATATAAGAAGTTAATAATGAGTAAGAGTGAATATCAGAATAAATGATTATGCAATAACAGAAGTCATCGGAAAATAAGAACGAGTTAAAAATCTCCGTTAATACCATTTGACTGCATTATACGTATATAGTGTTATATTCATCATTGGTCTAATACGGAGATGCGAAAATTTGTTTGTTCACATTTTTATTACTTTTCAACTCCCCAATGGTTAAAACAAATGTATAATAAATGGTATGTAAAAGGTTATTACATTTGCAGGTAATAGATAATAGCTGCTTTTACCCTATTAAACATAACATACAGATACAGATTGTTAAAGGTGGTATAGCCGTTAAGCTCGCCCGTGGCGGCAGCACCGCCCCCCTAATACCCCGCCGTAAAGCAACATGTCATTCATGTATTGTGTGTTGGTTGGGGAGGTGTGGTTGCCGGATACACATTATTGGAGGTGACTTCTGTTCTATTTGAGATTGAATGTAGTTGTCCATGGGCTGCTGTGACCACTACATCAGGAGGCCTGCTTGCCCGTTTCTTACTCTTTCATAATAAAAAAGATACGATACTAAACTATATGTTCTAAGTACAAATACTAGGTATATTATTTATTTAATATTATTGTGATGTAAATAAGCAGCAGAAATAAATAAAGTTTGTATTAATACTGCGTAATTAACTTAGTTTGAATAAAAAAAAAAGAATAGCCTTTAATCAAATTGCAGTTTTACAGAGAGAGCATTAGATTCGCTGTCCATCGGATGTAATGACGTAATCCGATGTAGTCCGTTATCCAAACTGACTAATGAAGTTTAGTTAAGCCAGACGGCTCGCGCGATTCAATCTCACACCGAGCCTAGTACCAGGGATGTAAAGAATCTAGAATCGGGAAATATTCGAATGAAATCTTTGTCACGGCTGTTTTTCAATGCAGGCTGCTGTCACAGCATACTCTTGCATACTCTTTAATTAGGTAATGTTGGGTCAACTCCAGCAATTAACTGATATTTTTTGTTCAATTTGTACAATTTTGGCTATGAAAATATACATCCAAACTCAAACATAGTCAAATTCCTATGTTTGAGTTTGGATATATATTTACATAGAAGAATTTCTATTATACGTCAATGTGCCGAACATAAGTAGCTGGTAACCGCACCTCTCCAACCGAAAGATAAAAGATGCTTCCCTGTGCATTATGAGGGCGGCGATGGTACCTGCCAGTCGAACTCTCGTTCTGCAATCCGTGAAGGTTTACTTAGTCACCAAATGAAGGATTTTCCGCCGTGATTCGTCTAAAAGAAGTTATAGTATCCAGTTATAAGAAGTGAAAACTAATTCAATTTGCAAGCTTATTGCAATTTCCATGCAGCGCTCGTTTCCAGCCTTTATTCCGCTCCAAATCGCGTTATACCCACCGACCACCGGCACGGTACTTCACGGTAGTAATACAATCTTAATAAAAAAGAAAATAGTACTTCCGTAAAGTAACTCACTCTATTTCTGTTTAAAATAACTGAAGCTTCCGATCTCCTGTGTTTATTTGTACGATATAAAAGAGCACATACACTTTGTCATTTTCTTCGTTTTGCCTGTCTATACGAAATAGACTTTCAAATGGCTTTAACAGGGTTTTCACTGAAATATGTAGGGAAGGAGTTATATAGGTTGGTTTTAATCCCGAAAATATCAGTGTTTGGAAAATTTTAAAATATTCCTTGGGCATACATATATGTAGATATATAGGGGATATAGGCGAATGTGGATTACGGAATTAGAAAATGACCATACTATATTAAATTCTCATAAAATTGAAGCAATAATCTCTTTTTGTACTAAGAAATACGTAATCAATTTATTTTAAATCACAATACAGACTATGTAAAAATAGAAGATTTCGAAAGGCATCTTATACCAACAATAACTCTTCGTAATTTCCATATTTTTAATATCGAAATGACATAAATGATAGTAAATATAAGTAATGATGTATTTACCTGACTTTATATATGATTTATTATTGTATGCGAATATGTGGAATGGTCAGCATTATAGGTTACAATACAATAAAATAGACAATTTGTACTGGAATTGTAGGTACACCTTACTATCAAGCCGCTTGCCTATGAAATAATTAGTAATCCCCTTGAGTTGCTTTGTGCAAATGCCGTTTCCAGTAACTCTCTGTATGAGAAAACCAATTCCACTCGCTGGGATATTGCAATTTCCAAGCAGCGTTCGTTCTGCCTTTATTCCACCCTATATAGCTCTACACATTTTGTAGGCAAATATCACAAAACAAACACATCATTACACTGAATAAATTTTACGTCAATCAGGTTCATCTTAGGGAATGCTGGAGTCCAGACTAGCCAGCTACATACGAATTAGGCCTCATTGTAAAGACATAATAAAAAAATACTCTAACTCCCCTTGCTTAAAATGGTCACTATTTGGAAAAGATATACTTTAGAGAACATACATTTCAATAAAAAAAATTGACGGCAATTCTAAGTAAATTCTAAAATACAAAAAAATATTTTTCTAAAAGTGAATGTAGAGTAGATAGCCTTTCGGCTATCGTGGGGTTGACGGCCCTGTATATTGTTATGTGCTTCCTGGTAGGACAAGACGTCGTACTAATATTGTCAGGAAATTACAAAACACTTATATTTCCTGATTAAATAAAATAAATGAAAGCAGAGTTAAGCTAAAAGTGAAATCGGTCGAATGCAAGTTTTAGATCTCTAGCATGCAATTTAGATTTTTCCTATTTACGTGCGTTAGAAATGATGATTTGTTTTAATGGTAACTGCAAACATTATAGTTCTCTTTAAAATTCTCAAATTATGTGATGTCTACGAATAGACGTTTAGTATAATAAAATATGGCCTTACATATCATAGACAAAAACCGTTGGTAGAATAGAATTATGTCTAACAGTAGGACAGTAATGGTTTAATCCATTCGAATTCAAATATTTTATTTCATTATAAGGTATACATATACTTAATTAATGTCGAAAATACAATGCAAAATCTGTACATCGAATTTGGGCGTCCCGTTAACTAAGGTTGGCTGAGAAAAGCCAGCGGGTTTATATTGAAAATACAACGAGTATTAAAATATTTTATAGTCAATGATAGTTATCTCTACTACTCATCATTTTAGAGTCGAAAATAATAAAAAGCAAGACCAGGAATGCGAAAATATGTTTTTATTTTAATATAAACACAAATACTTACTAAAACAATGAAGGTTTTATGAACACGAAATCGCAGCAAATTAATCAACAGTTCTCCTTAAATTAAAAACAAAAGCTTCCCTTCCATTCAAAACTAGATAGGTACTTCGTATTTCGTAATATTTTTAATTTTATTCACCAACCGCGCATTGTTCTGTTGCGGAAGGGTGGGTCTGAGGTTACACGGCTCTTATAATATTCAGCCTTTGGGCACAATGTTTTATTTAACCATTGAGGCGCCTTCAATATTCATCACATTACTTCAAGCTCTTTGTTCTTGAATAAAATACGCTACTCGAGATCTACTCTCCTGATACACAGACCAAGCTCTATTCTAGGTGACATTGTGTATCTTCCTTAAGGTTTTATTTTCATTTGGTGTTCATTTTTACGCAGCAACACAATATTTATGTATTTATTTCCTCTATTAATATTATTTTTTCTTATATAGATATTTATAAGATTTATTAACGTGTACTTGTTTATTTTGATGTTCCATGGATGGAATAAACATTTTCTTTTTTGTTTGTATTATGAAACGACTATATTAATCCACAGGAGTAGCTAAACACCTGTGATCGACTTTAGAGAGTCCAAACTCTTCTACAGACCACTTACATGCACGCTGCTAGATTCCATGCTCATATCCTACTACTATTTCGTAAAAAGAAAGTAATTATCTGGTTATCAAACTTAAAATATTATTATTAAAACAAAACTCCGGACATTGCATTTAAACGAAAAATGCATTACATTGCTATAAAATATTCTAATTACAATTAAAAAAAAAATCATTTAAAACATTAGAATAAAATTAAAACGATAATTAATAACAACAAAACACGAATGAGATTTTCTGTGTAAATCACAATAAATTGCCGATATCTGACACTCAGTTTTGTCGGCACATCTTATAAAGATCATGTTGCGTGCCGTAAATATACTTACAGCGAATTAATTAAATACAAAAAGATTGTCTATTGTAAGACTATCTGACGTGAAAAATCTTGTTATAACAGTGGCCTGCCTACCATTAACCAATTTGGAGTCCAACGTAAGACATGCGAAGGCGTCGTAACGACATATGAAATTAAATGAAAACCAATATGATCCTATATATGTATATATACGACGGTAGCAAAAAAAGATGTTAATGTGCGAATACATGGATGTTCAAATAATTATCTGAGTGTAAGGCTTTATTTTATGTATAGATGGATGAGGGACGGTAAGCGAACAAAGTGGATATTTGACGGGTCACAGTCGCGAACATCGTGACGTCGCGAAACGTGACAATACTTTACAAGTTATGGGCTCATCACTTCGTGCTTTAAAATTTAAACATCGTGATGTACACATAAACTTTTTTTTACTCCTTTTAGCCTGTTAAGCGGTGACAGCCTACCAGATAAGATTCCTGGCTCTCATACGCGAGACTTGGGGTTCTGATCCTCAGCACCTCTAAGTTTACGATGTTCGGTGGGTATTAAAAATTAATTATTACTTGCCTCAACGCTGGAGAAATGCATCGTGAAGAAACTTCTCTGTAAATGTCTACTCTCTCTGTATCAGTAAAGAGTTCTGAAAAGCATCGTGACGAAAATTATACGCCTGAGAGTTCTCTGTAAAAGTCTATCGACTGCAGAAGTTCTGAAAGTAGGCCCATGCCCAGTAGTGGTCGATGATAATGTTGAGGAAGTTACTTAAAAAACTCGTCACAGAACATTCCTCAAACTGATGCTACAAATAGTTATATTTCCCATTATTGTTTTATTTTTGTCTTAAAATTATTTAAAAGAGATAAAATAATTCTAATAAATAACTATTTACATATATGTATCGTTTATGTAATCGTTTTGATAATATTAATTGTAATAATTAAGTTATGGTGTTTAACCATAAATTTCACAACGTCCACTCAAAAGGAATTACTAGAACTAGAATGAATTCCGAGTTATGTTCGCTATGTAAATATTCTTTATTTAAAATGAAAACAATTATAGAGACCACCACACTCGTCAAAAAATAACCTGTTTGCGGTGTCTACTTGTCTTTGCGGTCAGTTTAGCTTCGAAACAACGTAGCAAACAAGAAGTTTCAAAGGGTTATAAGCTCTTAGCTCCAGAAGTTAGTCAGTGGTTAAGACCGCGCGCTTCCAACTGGTATTACATACGTAGTTTGCAAAGCTAATGAAATAGCTTGAAAGACATTCAAGCTAACAGCACTTGGAAATAGGCGAATGGCAATTAAATTTAAATTCGACTCGCAGCAAAACGGTGTTGAAATAGTTTCAAAAGTGAGGCGACGTTATGCCTACTTAATGTTCGATATCGTAATTTATAGACTTATTAACAGATTATGTATTTACAAATGGTTTCCTTTTGTTTATAATATCAAAGGTAACAGAACAATAAAAACGTAACATAAAAGGTCTAATAATATCTATAAATTATTCAGTCAATCGCGTTTTGACTCGTTCACATTTCACGCATCAAACATAAAAGATAAAAACAAGGTTTCCTTTACAAACAATTGGCCAAAGGTAAAAATGAAATCTTTAATAGATACTTTTATATGAAAATATCAAAGGACGTAATAAAATGAATACTGAAGACTTTTCAATCGTAAGAGAACAAGTTACGCGTAAAAATTCCGCTTATTTTACGCCTAAAGCTCGAGTGAGTAAAGAATAAATGATGCATTGTTCTGTTATTTGGTAAATAGACTAGGTATATATATAATTTTAATAAATATAATATATGCTGTGTAAAATACTCAAGAGATACTTGAACGCAAATTTGTCAGACAGACATTACCTACTCGACAGAAACATTCAATCTCGTTTGATTCGTTCACACTTCATATGTCAAAGGAGAAAATTGGTTACGGGTGAAGGTGAAATAAACCCCAGTTACCGAGTACGTACATTTATAGGGGAAGATCAAAGAGTCTTCACAAAAGAAAGGTTATCTCAGGCCTTTCAATCAGTAAAAAGACACCTCTTATATTAGTCGCCTTTCTATTTAAAAAAAATAATAGTTATTATGTTGCTTAGTGAAATTGCTGCCTTCGCGCAGATGAATGATAGACTTTTTTGAATTTTACAAAAATGTCTGAAAATCTAAAACTAAAGGACATTTTTTTCCCCGCCACGCGACTTTCCCTAGGACGTTTTTGAACGTTGATAAACAAACTGAGGTATATAGACCTCAGTTTGTTTAACTAACACGCTTAATATAAAACGCTAAGAATATCACTCCCGCAGGAGAACAGTACGCGCGACTATAGAACGGTTCTGTCGTCACGTGGACCGCCGCATGGACCTAATTTTGTATACAGAACACTGTCATGCAGTACACTGGCAACGTCATTCCGCGCAAGAGTGTTGCATGTGCCACTATATTGCAGCTCCGTCGTCATACGCACCATTGCATAGACTTCATTATGATTATAATTATGATTATTAGGTAGCCTTCACTTTGGATATATACAAACTTTCATTTGGGTAAATAATAAGCGTTGTACTGCCAACGTTATTCCGCGCGGAACAGCGGCACGCGCGACTATAGTGCGGGTCTACCGTAACGCGCACAGACGGATGCTTCGGAGCAATATTAAAACCAGCTAAGCTATCAACATTTAAAAATGTCCTAGATCGTTATAGTTTATGACTCTAGTGTTACGATATAGATAAATTCTGGAACGACCAAATGTAATAATAAATTACTTGACATAAATTACAAAAGCATATATTTTTTGTTATTTTGACTATTCCCAGTTCGAATATTAATCACAGCATGCTTGTTATTTATGGTTAGTTCTGAACATTGCTTCGACACTTTATTACCCACGCCATTTTGTATGAAATATACAATATATAACGTTGTATATCCAACAATCCAATTTATCAATACACAAGTGCAATTTGGAATTCTTATATTCAGAGTTAACGATAACTTCACGGCTAAGTCAAAATTAAAAAAATAATAAATATTTTTTTCTTAAAAACAACGTACAATTTATCTGTATCATACAATTTCTCCGTGTTTCAAGTCAAGATCCTGTACAAATGGAAGAAGTAGGTACATTATTATAATATACCTTTGTAATATCTACTTCTTATTCATAATTTCATCCCTCAAGAGTTTCGCATCGTAATTGTTATAGAAAGTTGAAAAAATAACAAGGGATTAGTCTGAGAGGAGCTGTTTATTTTAGGCCTACTGAAGTATTTATAAACAAAATGTTGAGAACTTTCTTAATTAATGATAACATCTCGCTCCCAACTGTAACAACCAATTTTATTATAGTCAATACAAAATCGTAACAAAAATATTCCATTAAAATAGTGATCGTCCGCAATTCTTAATATTATTATATTCGAATGCTATGCACAGTTCTCCTTTCAAAAACGTGGAATATCGGAGCATTCTCCTTCAATCTGCTCTACAAAATTGTTAGAGGAAGTAAGTTAATGGCTATCGTTTTTTTTTAATGAATATGTAATCCGCCATTATGAGGTAGCGTCCATCTCTTCTTTCCAATAATACTGAATACACATAATTGTATTATCATCAAAACATAAAAACACCTTTAGGTTTATGCCTAAGACAC
>DWON01006862.1:0-13473 GCA_018251015.1 Phocides pigmalion okeechobee
GTTGGGGAGGTGTGATTGCCGGATACACATTATTGGAGGCGACCATCTTAGTCCTCAAGAGTAGGAACGCATCCGCGCCCGTCCTTAAATAGAACTTCTGTTATATTTGAGATTGGACGTGTTTGTCCATGGGCTGCAGTGACCACTTAACATCAGGTGGCTTGCATGCCCGTTTCTTACTCTTTCACAAAAAAAAAAAACAAGCCTCTGATTCTAATTAGGTCGGCTTAAATTTTCTCGATGTTCTGGAGTATGAAGATTTTGTTCTTCACATGTGCTCACATCCGCGTAAGTTAAACTGACATAACTTTTTTATTTCTATACCGATTAAAATGAATATAAAATATTAAGTGAAGCTTACTGTAATATGGTAGTGAAAATCGCGCCGATTTTTTAAGTTTTTAGATAAATTAGTGTGACCAAATGCTTAGACAAACTGTTAAATAGATAATCAGAGAATCAGACGATCAGACAACAAGATTATCAGACGTACAAACAATTGGACAAATAGATAAACGGACAATCAAACAAAAATATAATCAGGCATACCGACAATTAGACAAGTACACAAACAGACAAACAGACAAAAGGCCAATTAGACAAAAAGATAATCAGACATACATATAATTAGACAAATACACAAACAGATAAAAGAACAATCAGACAAAAAGACAATCAGACATACAGACAATTATACAAATAGACAAAAAGATAAATAGACAATCAAACAAAAAGATAATCAGATATACAGACAATTAGACAAAAAGACAATTTGTCAAACAACTATTGTTTTGAGTTTTCTTTATAATACTCGTAGTTTTTCTCACATATCTTCCATGTACAGACAGCGATTAGTTACAACTTATTATCTATATAGAATATAACATATTTGATATAAAACGAAGAAAAGCCGCAGACAGGATTCAATTTTAAAGTGACGTATATACCAACCACAACTAAGCACGAACTATTTTCATAATAAGATTATTATATAAAGAACGTACATAAGATCCATGAGAATCCATTCTGATCCTAACAATGCAAACACAGTACGCTTTGCAGTAAGTGGGCTCGCTTGTGTGGGATTAAACATATAATAGAGGCTTATTGTTACGTACTTAGTTCTATTATGACCTTGTTGCTCATATTATGCTTAGGTTATATGGAATATTTATGTATAAATAATAAAATTGCATTTTTTATGTTTGTAGAGTAGGAAACGAGCACGTAATTCATGTACAATAAAAAATAAGACTGAAATCCTATCTGAGCTCGGACATGCATGCGCTGATACGCCTGAGGACTAAGATGGTCGCCTCTCTTCAAAGTGTAGCCGGCAACCGCACCTCTTCAACCGAAACACAAACGCTTTACGGCGGATTATGAGGGCGGTGGTGGTATCTCCCCGGCGAACTATAGTTCTCCCACCTTTCAATTGATCGCTGTCTGTACATAGAAGATATGTGAAAAATAGTGATTCTGGGCCTTTATTAAAACAATAAAACCCAAAACAATAGTTTTTAGAAATTTTGTCTGTTTGTTTTTTGCGTTTATGTGCGCTATTCTCAAAAACGAGTTAGCAGATTTCAATGCGGTTTTAATTAATGTATTTCAGTAAATTATTATAAATAAAAGACTATAAATAAAGAATGACGTGTCAATTTAAAAGTTGCGAGTATGGGTTTAATGTTTACTGTTTTTCATACGGTCCGCTTTATGTGACTTTGTCGCGTGTTAGCAGCCTAGGAAATTTTATTCCCGACGGCTATACGTCCAATATCTTGTACCAAGAAACATCACTGCGCAGTAATTCTTAATTTACTTTGGCAATGAATCAAACATATACGAATAAATGAATGTTCTTGATGGTAGAAAGTCTGGAAATACCCAAACAAACAAACCCACGTGAGAAAAGTCATGGACAACAACTAGTATTATACAGAGCTAGTAATAGCTATAATATATGACACAGAAAAAAATGGAAAATTTAAGAGTCTTTGCAGCCACGTTTTATGTAATAGAAGTAGCAGTAACACATGATGATTTGACAGCGGGTGACTGGCCAACTCAGTTTCAAAAAAGAATCGCACTCTACATGATAAGCGTCGCTACCTTCCGTTCAAACCGAACAAACTCTACCTTTGTTTCCTACAAATAAACTGAAATGAGAACCAGAACCAACTTTTCCCACAATCGCAAACAGAAAAAGTTGCAAAATGCCCGCCGAGACGCAGACAGTAAAGTATGAGGTTGACGTTAAAAACTTGAAATGGTGCTGTCACATTACAACTCAGTAATTTATAACCTCATATGAATAGCGCTGTGGAAACTCGGAAACTTTATTTTGGTGCGCGGACACTAGATTAGGGCGCGACATGACTGAGAGATACTTCTTTATTCTATTTTATTCAAGGATCTCGATATTTTTTTTACATACATTCAATTTTTAAAGGTGGGAGAACTATAGTTCGACCGGGGAGGTACCAACGCCGCCCTCATAATACGCCGTAACGCATTACATGTGTTACGGTTGGGGAGGTGCGGTTGCCAGCTACACATTGAAGTGAGGCGATCATCTTAGTCCTCGGGAGTAGCGACGTATCTACGTTCGAGCTCCGATAGGATTTCGGTCGTGTTTGTGGTTGTACGTGGAAGTATAGACTTAAAGGGCTGCGATTACTTAACATCAGTTGGTTTGCATGCTCGTTTGCTACCCTTCTGAAATATAAAAAACTTTATAACAAAAAACGTTATTATACTCTCCGCTATAACACGCGCCGAACATTCCTAAGTGCCTTTGCTATATTTCTGTATTCTTCAGTCATAAAAAGTCGAAGGCGAGTGGAGAATTTATTAAAAGTTGTGTGAAAACAACTGACGACAGCGTTAGTTTGCGAACTTTCAACATTCTTTACTCTTTAGCTCACAATATTGGTTATGGGCAAAACTTTCGTTATTTCTGCAACTAAACATTATATTTGATGGCGTCTCAACGAATATCAGATTTTTGTGAAAGTAGAATAAACGAAATTCATTATTATTCCATTTTACCATGCACTGAGAACTCACGATTAACGGTTTTTTTTATTGCCGATAGTTCGATCCAGTTGCTTTCGTTCGAAGTTCGAACTTATTCGAAATATCGACAATAAAAATATAAAAATCCTTATCCTTGAGTACATATACATAGTAAAATGTATAAATTTCGCGATAATACTAATTCAAAATCATAGGTAATCCACCTGATTGTAAGTCACTTCCATAGACTCTTACTTGAAGTCGATCAGAGACGCGTTGTTACTTCTAAGGATTAAACCTCAATAGCAATTGAGGCGACAATCTCATTTCCTACCAAAACGGAGATCGATTAAATTAGAAACATTTCAATAAGACTACTGCATGTTGCGTCCTGAATCTGGCTGTTTATATCGGAAAAGTGTACAAGTGAGCCCAAGATAAATTTTCCCAAAGAACATTACATTACAAAATAGGATAAACTTTACCGAAATTCAATCATAGAATTACAGTAACATTGTTATGATGGGGTACGTGGACCGTGAGTAAATAACCGCTGCAAGCAAACTCCGTGAGACCACATGCGAATATGCACTGAATTAGTAGGCGGAATAATTCCCAAATGTTTGATGTTAAAATAATGCAAAACACTGCAAATTTCATTCTGGTTTTAGAAATAACGAACACGATTGTAACCTTTTTGACTTTAAATCTAAAAGACCTAGCAAAGGAAAGTAGCGAACGAGTTTGCAGGCCATCTGATGTTGAGTTGAGAGTTTGACATCCACGTACGGCCTTCACCAATACTAAAGTCCAATTTAAACTGGTACATAGATGGATATCTTGGATCCTGTGGTAATTTATGTGCATCTTTAACCAGTATAAAAGTTGCTACTCCTGAGGACTGAGATGATCGCCTCGTTTGTAAGAAGATGGCATCTGACCAACTGAGGCAGAATAATTGCTCTACGGCGGATTATGAGACCCCTGAAGACAAATGTAGCCTCTCTAACTGAAACACAAATTGCTTTGTGGGGAGTAAACACACACATAATTTTTAATTTTGTTTCAATTTTGTTGATAATTTCACTTACTTTATCTTTATTATTTTAATGTATAAAATGTTAAATTGTATTTTTATTAACCCTTCTCTTTTTTATGTTTGTTGTCGAGTGGATTACAATTCGTTCTCTTTTCAGTAAATAAATAAATAAATAGTTCCAACATTTAATATCAATATTATTTATATAATTAATTTAATCATTTGTATATTTTTTGATATTATGTATCTTGTCATCGACCTTAATTGTCTTGGCATTATAATAGCATCAACATGTATGATTATAATTCAAAATGTATCATCGTTGTCATATCGTGTTCGTGACCTAATAAAATAAATAAACAAATAAATGAATAAATTAACATATAGTTCAACATTATCCTAGTACCGCAGGAGATAATTAGATCTTCTATTTCCAGAAAGGTTACGTCAAACGGTTCGCCAGACCGGGAAAATTGGAAACACCCACGAACACACTACGAATTATAATTATGTTCAGCAGAGACACGTTGTATTTGTGAAACTGCAGCACTGTTTCCGCAAATATTAGTGGAAAATATATAATTTCGAGAAATTATCTTTACAGATGGAACTTTTTATTTTTAATTTAAAATTAACTTTTAATTTGAAATTAGTTTTAAATTTAACTTTAAAGTAATTAAGTTGACACTTAATTCTATGTTCAAAATCAATATAAAATTCAAAATATAAAAATAATTCTAAATTAATGTAATATTATTTAGTATGTTTAATTAAAACTTCAAATAAAAACGAATGTAAATATTTGACTCATTGCAGTGTACTCCTATGAAATGATTTTTGAGATGATTTCTGCTGTAATGCAATATTGGATTCGTTTGGCTGACTTTTGAGAACATAAAAAATAGTACAGGGACAGCCTCATTTACGTTGAAATAGTAGCAAACGGACATGCAGCCCATGGATACAACTTCTTTCTTCTTTACGTGCCTCTCCAACTGATGGAGGTTAGCTATCAGCTTGTAAACCTCTTTATTTTTTGTTCTACGGAATAGCTCAGGTGCGCTAGATTTTTCGGACCAATCTCTGATGTTTCGTAACCGCATTTTTCCTTTTATTTTCTGGGTACTACGTCCACCCTCAAAGAGGACTTAAGTCCTGCTTGACGTCGTGCATATGCGTTGCTACTGCGGACTGAGACGAATGCCTGGCTTTTAGGTAGCCAGCGATCATACCTCTCAAACTAAACACGATTTAACGGCTGATAAAGAGGAACCTCCACGATCAAAGCGGCCTCAAGGCTTCTCTGTCCTAACATATCAACGCACGATACTAATCAAAACCATTTTATCTTCAGACATTATGTAATTAAAATTAACACTTGGACTACGGCGGGTACACATCAGATGGAGTCAGGATTGCGGGAGGCGGCACTAAACTGGAACTCTTTTCTCTAGACTGGAGGTATGCCGACAATTCACATAAATATTTTATTTTTTAGCACCCGTATAACATTTGCTAATACACAGACGTTGTTTCCGCTTGCAGTCTTGTAACGCCGACGTAAACACAGTAGTTTTTTCGCCCGTAACCCATACAAATTTGTACGTGTAACACAGGTATGTCCAAGTCGCAAGCGCGTTGCGCTGCGCAATACAGAGTAATATTGTACGCCGCAGGGAAAGGGTTAAATAACCGTAGCGTTCGCACTGAGAATGTAGTTTTACTGGTTTATAGAAATAACACGTTTATAGTCAAAACAGTACGAGAAATAAAAATAAAGTTAGTCCGTAGTTACATAATCCTCATTCGGACGAAACAAATAAAAAAGTTCGACGCGGTGCTGACCTTTGTCAGGAATTCCGCTACAGACTAAAAGGTATAGGAAGTACTATTGCGTGACACACGGTAGAAGGGAATGGAAGACAGAAGTTGAACATAACACCTAGAAATCATCCATTATTACATTTTTTTTTGGGAAGAATAGCACATCAACATGCAAACCACCTGATGTTTAGTAGCCCATAGACATCCACGTACAACCGCAAACATGATTGAAATCCTAGCTGAGCTGAACGTTGCTCTTCCTGAGGGCTAAGATGGTCGCCTCGGTTCAAAGTGTAGCCGGCAACCGTATAATAATATTTATAATTGGAATCAGAATGATACGAGGATCTTCGATAGACCGGTTCTTTTGAGATCGATTCATGACCGATTAACCATGCTTGTCCTCATAATCCGCCGTAAAGCATTACTTGTGTTTCGGTTGTAGAGATGTAGCTGGCGGCTACACTTTGAAGCGAGGTGACCATCTTAGTCCTCAGGATTAGCGACGTATCTACGTTCGAGCTCAGAAAAGATTTCAGACGTGTTTGTGGTTGTACGTGACGTATATGGACTGCGACTATTTAACATCAGGTGGTTTGCATGCTCCTTCGTTCGTTCACATAAAAAAGCTAAATGAAATGAAATGAAATGATTGATTTGCAATAATGTAGTTGACAATATAGTATGGTCACATCAGTTTTTATTTTCGCACATTAGACGTATAGTGGCATGTAACATAGATTTTATATTTATTAACACGTGCTTGTTGTTTATTTATTTACTTTATATACACTTCATGTACTCGCCACACTTCCCAGCAGTATATAAAACATCAATTCGATCGAGCCGTCCCACATTGAGCCGCGGTTCCTTGGCTGGGAATTAATCACGGCGCGTGTACTCACTTAAAATCACGCGACCAACAATTTTCTTTATTACCTATAAGTTCTTTGCGGTGGACGGTATTGATCTTTCAAACACGCAAGGACTGACGGATTGGTATTTCGGTATGTTGGTATATGTACAAATAATTAAATTGTAACGGATCGCTGTCTGAACATGGAAAATAAATAAGAAAAACTATTAGGGGCTTTTATCAACGCAATAAAACCCACAAAGAGTTGCTAGAATTTTTGTCTGTTTGTCTTCGTGTTTGCACTTGCTAATTTCGACCGGCTTAACCGACTTCAGTGCGGTTTTCACTAATGTATTGTAGTAAGCTTTACTTAACATTTAGCGTTTCATTTCAATTGGCCTATAAATTGAAAAATGATATCAATTTCCGAGTGACAAGTGTGAGAACCTAAGATTTTTTTGCTGTTAGAGAATCTTGCAAAATATGAAAATGAAGGCTCACATGAGCAAAACCACGGACAGCCGCTAGTTTAGTTATAATGGTCTTAGGAAAACTCACACGCAATCATCTGATTTCATATCTGTCAGAGCCTGCACTAAGGTTGCCAGCCCACTAACAAATAAAACGACGGCGTTATTCCTCAGGGTAGCAACTCAAGTACGTGCGAGCATAGGTAGAACTTTAGTCTTATTTGAAGTTGTTGGATGTCCATGGGCCATAGCGACTACTAAACATAAGGTGGTCTGCATCGTTTGCTACTTGCCTTACATAAAAAATAAAATAAGACCTTAATCGCCACATGTAACCACCGTAGTAAAGAATTTGGATATAATATGAATATGTTCTCTTCGATTCGATTTCTAAAATATATCTGGAATGTCTACTGGTACATTTGTCCTATGTGGTATACCTTTATATTTCTATAACAGGCACTGTAATCACTATCCACGAGTATTTTTCAGGGAAATAAGCTTGCTGGCAATTAAATAACGCTTACAGTTCCATATAGGGCCAATGACTACTCAAAGGACTAGTAGAAAACAACCCAGACCTAGAAGAGATATTGTGCCTGACCGGGAATCAACCCCAAACCCCTCCAGGTGCTTCAACCTAACGACCATACGGGACCAACATAATGGGTATCGTAAATTCTCATTACAAAATTCAATCTACAACACACTGGGATTTAAACAGAAACGTAACGCACCCTACAAATTACCACATACGTAATCACAATCAAGCCTATAATTGCCTAAAATCCATTAAATGTCACGCGACATTCCCATAAATAATAACCGTTACGTTCCGTCATTAGCCTGTCTCTGTTTCGTCAATTTCCTGTCTCCGCAACCCGACATTTTTTGTAATGAAGTAGGAAACACGCGTTGTGATATAAAATATGAAACTATTCTAATGTGTTTTACTATGTAACGGGTACGCAAGAGTAACGATTTTTTATTTTTTATTTTTGGCTAGTGGTCACGGCAATTTATACATTTTTCCGTCGCCGTGCGATTGCCGGCCACACTTTGACGCCAGGCGACCATCAGCAGTAGCAACGTATCTAAGTTTAAGCTCAAGTAGGAATTCAGTCAGGTTTGTGATTGTACACGAATATCTATAGGCTGCGACCACTTCACATCAGGTGGTCGTTTGTTACTCCTCGCACATAAAAAAACATTTAAAAAAATTTACAAAAATATTACCATTGCCTACGTCAACAATGACGTCATATACTTGGCAAACTAATTTTATTCTAATTCCGCGCGTGTGCTTGTTACAACTATCAATTTACGGCAACAACCACATACCATCAAGTAAATAGCATGATCGTTAATATTATTAAAAACGTACAAACATATTGTCATTGCATACGTCAATAATGACGTCATTCTCCTGACCGGCTAAATTGATTTTGATCCTGCACGAGTATTTGCTTAAAGATATCCATTTGCAGTAACCATTTACCTTACCTTATCATGTTCATTTGGTATGCATATTCATTTGGTTATCCTATCTGAACTCGAACGCAGATAAGCTACTCCTGAGGACTAAGATGGTCGCCTCGCTTCAAAGTGTAGCCGGCAACTGCACCTCTCAACAAGTAATGCTTTAAGGCGGATTATGAGGGCGGCGGTGGTACCTCCCCGGTCGATCGATAGTTCTCCCACCTATAAAAATTTACAAAGACATCATTGCTCACGTTAATAATTATCATTCGCCTGGTCTAATTTTATTCTGACCCCGTGAGTACACTAAACTTGTCGGAGGCCCTATTTTCTCACCGACTGTACTATTTGACAAATTTCCCACGCGTCCTTTAGCCCGGACTACACCCGTCATTTGTCTGTTCATTTTTTACTTCCACGTCCAAACGTACCACCCCCGATGTTTCTCCTTTGGCTCATAAAAATAATGGCGAATAGGGATGGGATGGGTTGAATTTATTATCATCGATATTTTTGTTACCTTTTGCGGTGAAATACGCTTACCATTTTATCCTTGTGTTTGATAGTAGGCGTGATATAATAGCAAATATTAACGGTGTATCTATAAATACCTATCGGATTTTTGTATAGACATTTTTGTATAAAACATTCTGTAATTTATATTCTTATTTTTTCGGTATTTTTAACGGACTTCTAATAAAGATACAGTTCTTAATCCGTTTACTTTTCGTATTTATTTTATCACAGAATTCTATCATTAGCAAATACCTTTTTATTTGGTTATCTCTATTTGTTAAATGGCACTAAAAACAAGTATAGTCCTTGTCATGTATTATTGAAAATTTAAGAAATACCTCTTGAGAGGCGAAAATAAGTGATGATTTTTAATAATGAAGTTAATTTTAATTTTGATTGAAAACATATTTATAAGAAAAAGTAAATTAGAACGGAATTGGCACCCCTAACGTTCGTAAAAATGAGAGATGCTACTTTTTATGAATGATGTTAAATATGCATCCATATATAACCTCAAACATACTTGAAGACCTATCTCAATTCGTACATAGGTGCGTTGTTACCCCTGAGGATTGAGATGTTTATCAGGTAATGGCACAGTATTTCTTTACATATTACTATTGGAAAATTTTCTAAACCAAAATAAATTTATTGACGTCCGAAATTAATTCTATATTAAAAATAAAAAAAGTGTAAAAGTAGAAGTAGCTAACGAGAATGCCGCCCACCTGATTATAGCTTTTTATAATCATTTATAATCATTTATAATCAATATATCTTTATAGCTGTAATTCTTTGGACATACACATAGAACTAAAATCATATCTGATGTCGGCTCCAGATGGTTGCTATCTGTAAGGACTAACTTCAAACGTCAAATGTACTATAGTCCATCCATCAAATCACAAGTCACAAAAATTGTTACTAATATCGCTGATGTAGCAATATTCCATATAATTCGTAAATTTTACGGAAGTAAGAATTAAATATTGATGGAAAGTAAAATAATTAATTTATTTTGACAATTATATTAAATGTTTTACCATACCAAATGCTATATCATTTTCCTTTTGGTATATTTGTTGTCCCTCTTAATAAAAATAGGGTAGTTGCGTTAAAATAAGGTAGATTGGAAACAAATGTTGTCATCGAATCGGACGACATCACTTGATCGCCCCCACCTGCCTATTTCGTTTTACCTAAACTTATTTTAAAAAGGGACTGTAGTTTTAGCTGGTTACTCATTATATATTCAGATGCCTCGCGGTACACGGACCGCTCTGTTTCAATAGACTGTCCTAGCACTTTCTATAGTCATTAAGCGATGTAATTGTGAATGTGATTGTAAAACTAGATTGCTGTAATAGTTTAATTGAATAAGTGGCTAACTTTATATTTGGTTAAATCCTCGCAATGACGCTTCTGATGCTCTAAAGCGCCCCCTATATTTCAATATGTGCTCTGTTCTCTCAATATTCTTATACATTAATTATAAACTTTAAAATAGCTAGGCAGTATATGCACGTTACTACACTAAAGATAAGAGGAATTTCATTTAAATTACTTGCTGTAGTAATAATAGAAAAGCGGTGTAAGGGCAACAAATAAAATGTTGAACACCAAAATTCTAACAGACATTAAACAATCTAAGGGTGTCTGTAAAACAACAGCTCCATTTACAAACAAGGAACTCGCCACTAATATACCGTAAGTTTGTTTATCGGTAACAAACATCTTGTCCCTTACGAGTCAGATAAGACACAAACTCGATTCGGGCGGCGTAACAAAGTCAACAAAGTGAAGGTGTTTACAATCAGGACCCTGTTTGTTAGGACCCTGTTCGTCAGGTCCCTGTTCGAACAAGTCCAAAACAAACATCGATATTATCGTCACGTTGTCACATCCCTATCGAGGACATTACCGTATTTTGACGTGACTTGATGAAGACGGGACGCAGGTAACAGTGTTCAGATGTTTTGACAAACCCGGAAACTAGGTTTTGGTGCGGATTTTGCTGTCGAATCTATAATGAAATAAAATTATTTAGAAATACGTAAAGTAGGAGTTTCTCAAAAAGGCTGCCCATTAAAGAAATTTCTACTTTTTTAATCAGTAAAAATAGCTGATCTCCTTCAAAACAATTCTTTTAACCAAAATTCTTATTTAATTGATATGACAACCTGCGTGGTGCAGTGGTAATTATACTGGTTTGATGATACGCAGTGTGTTTAGGTTTCGATGCCTGGTCGTCAGACGTCTAAAGAATGAATTTATGTTTCTACTCCGAGTCTGAGTGTTTATGTACTCGTCTTTGTATATATCGATATTTGCACAAAGCCTGATTTACTTATTTCATGTTCCCGGAAATTTATCATGCACGTGCTTATGACAATTCAAGACTTTGCGGATGTTTGACGATTCATCATGAAGACCATAATAAAAAAGGAAATCAGATTATCAGAAGACAATAATAATTTAGCATATTTAACAATGTGTTAATTAATATAATATATATAATAATAAATAATAAAATAGACTAAAAATAAAAAGCATTCTTTGTACCAATTTGTCCGAAATTTAGTTAAGTACAATTTTGTCTATAAACATTTGTTGAAAATATGTAAAAAGCTGAAAAAAGACTGTATATAAGATGGCGAAGGAAAAGTAATTACAATGTATCATCCTTATTTATAACAAGGGAGTTGAGTAGACTGCACATAACAAAACGGTAATAGAAAACTTACAAAATATGCCATCTTTATATGAACTAGCTAATAACTAGCTTATTTATCATGTGTACAAATATATTACTAGACTATAAATGAGAAAATATTTAAATCAGTAAAATTATTTGTTCATTCTTTATATTCGAAATGTTGTAAGAGTTTAGCCGTGATCACGAGCCTTGGGTCTAGTTCAAAAAATCGGCAATTAAAAAGCATTAAGTACCTCTTACATAATGAAATGTAATCATAAATCATAATGGTCTATATCTTGTAAGATTTATATTTGAGTGTAAAGGAAACTTCAGTGCAGAGCAGGGTTTCAAGAGGATTAATGTACAAGCAGACAGATTGTAACATTTTATATAGACATACGAGTAGAGAGCCCGGGTTGACGTAATACATCATGGGGTAATTGGCTGCCTTACCCTGATAGTTGATGTAAATAAGTAACGTGCACATTTTGTCAAAAAAGGGTGACTGTAGGGTTAGGAGTAACTTAGATACGGCACTTGTTTGACTACGATGTAAGAGCTGAGATCTTTTAACAGATTTCTGTTTAGATGCTTGGAGAAATACGAGTTTTTGAAGGTGGGAGAACTATAGTTCAACTGAGGAGGTACCACCGCCGCCCTCATAATCTACTGTAAAGCATTTTTGTGTTTCTGTTGGAGAGGTGCGGTTGCCGGCCATACTTTGAAGCGAGGCGACCATCTTAGTTCCCCGGAGTAGCAACGCATCTACGTTCGAGCTCGAGTTTGTAGTTGTAACATAACTCAGTACATTTTAGCCATGACCGTGAGCCTTAAAATTAATTAGAAATACCTGAAATTGAAAAGCGATAATCATGTGTACCTATCAGATAGTAAAAAATAGAAATAAGAAATTTGTGACAGTACTCTCAACTAAGGTTTAAAATCGATTGAAGGAAATCGCTTACAATATTAATGAAACTAAACGGATAGCAGTTCTTTCCGCATAAAAAAAATCAAATTGATTTATAGATGACGGAGTTATGTGATAAAAAATTAAAAAAATGGAACGAAATTTATATCCACAAGTTTTCATAAAGTATATATTACCCACCATTTTTTATAAGTACCAAATTCGAATTGGGATGGTCATCGCTTATCGTTTACCTACTTACGATGAAACGACGTCGGTAAATAGAATAAAGTACGCATTTTGTCAAAAAGGGTGACGTTGGGAGGGAAGCCATGTACTATGATGTACGGAATGCTGAGTTAAGGTAAATTTCGCAGATGTTCATACGTACGATGACTTTCTCATGAGGGATTTGTAACAGGCACCTTTTTGTACATGCGTTAGAGCACGCGAAAGTGTAAGGCGTAATTGTAAGCTTAAGCGTAGGCATAGGTAAGTATGAGAGTAAGTGTAGGCGTAGGTTTAAGCGTAAGTGTAAGTATAAGCGTAAGTGTAGGCGTAGGTTTAAGTGTAAGTGTGAGTATATGCGTAAGTGTAGGCATAGGTTTAAGCGTAAGTGTAAGTGTAAGCGTAAGTGTAAGCGTAGGTTTGAGTATAAGTATA
>DWON01006863.1:0-13472 GCA_018251015.1 Phocides pigmalion okeechobee
TGTGTCATATCTCCTACACTTTTACAATATACAGTCCGCTATATCGAAGAGTGCGAGGCCTTGAGTACCGCACAACATGAAATACAAAAAAATCGAAACAGCTGAAATTATAGTCAATAAGACATTAATTTGAAGTTCAATAATTTCTGCCAAAATATAAAAAATATGAATTTATTTTTAATAACATACATATATCCTACGTCCTTTTTAATACCTCTTAGAATATGTGTAAAACGTTTCATAATAATCGGTTGAGTAGTTTTGGCGTGAAAGCGTAACAAACAAACTTACGTTCACATTTATAATATTAGAATGGATTATTATTTTCTTTTGTATTATCGTCTGAGATTGTTTAATTTTTAATAGTGATATTTTATATCGTGTTCTAAACGATTGTTAAATAAAAATATATACATTATTTTTTATCTTTTTCTTATACTAATGAAGAAATGATTTTTATGCATATTAGTATTTTAGCTTTTTATGTCGCGTATAAACGGTCTCTAATAATAACTGTTTGGAACTATTTGTATAAGATCCATTTTATGTAAACAATAAAAATTATCGTCAGTGTTAATTAATAAGTGACGTTGAGCGCGATCGAGAATTGGATGGGTTGCCTAATGGGTAAATATTTATACTGGTTTTGAATGTAGAAATAGTTATTATTTTTACTCGTGGTTGGTTTCGGATATAAATGGCTGTACTCGAAGCATTTCGCATTGAGTAAAAAACCTTGTTATAAGTGCTCTTTAATCCTATCAAAACTTTTTCTGTGTATATGGGTAAACCAGTTTTGGTTTGATTTATAAATCAACTTTTGTTCAAGGTTACCTCTATCGGATCTATCGAAACAGTTATAGTAATCAGGATCTGTTTATGGTCCCACGTTTTTACAATCTCGAAATTTTCGACGTAGAAAAAAAATTTTTTTTCCTTTATCGTTTATACCCAGATGTTATTTTTAAGATAATCTGATAATTAAAACCATTGAAACAGAATTTTTTTTTCTTAAAATAGTTGTCTATTTCATATAGTTTTTTCTTTCTGTCGTAAAATTTTGATCATAAACATTACACTTTTATTACGACATAAGCAGAAGTTACACTTGTAACGTAAAACTAGGTACGAGTAGCTACTCTTACTTTACCGAAGTACTAGTTATCATCAAGACACTTAAATATGAAATTTAAAATATGTATGTAGTCGGCCGACAGATCGACATTGATGGCTACTTGAAGTCGACCGACAGATCGACATTGATGGCTAAATGATTTAAAAATTAAAAAAAAACCAAAGATACAATATTTAACAGGTAATTATTGAAATAAATATGTTTTATTACCCGCATTGTGTTAATATACTAACTGCTGACCGTGACTTCGTTCACGACAGCTTAAACATTTGTTTACAGATTTTATAACAGCAAACGTTCTCATATATTTGTCTGTCTTTGAATCATAAAAAAGTAGAAGATGGCAGTACATGTTCACGACATATGCCGAATATATAGCCGAATCAAGGTATAAAGTTTCCTAAGGTTTTTTTTTCGTCGGAAAAACTCGAAACGGATGCCCTCCGCCACAGGGGCCGACGTGCCGGGCCTAGCCCACCTCCGGGGGCTCGTGACCGAAACACCAATGTCGGCGAGCGGGATACCGTACGCGCTGTCCAACTCGGACGACCCGTCGAAACGACCCAACCGACGGCCCCTGCCGGTCACCGCTCGATCGGTCCCAGCCGACCGAGCGAGGGCAAGCGCTGCGCTGCGGGGAGCATGGTTCTTAGAGAGGTTTTCTTTCCTCTGCCGTTCCTCCGGCCGCATCACCCATATAACACCGCCGGAGGAACTCCACCTCGTCTGGCGCGAGCGCACGCGCTGCGCTGCGAGCGGCTAGGTCTTTTAAAGAGGTGTCCTTCTTCTGCCGTCCTTCCGGCCGCATCGCCCATACAACACGACCAGAGGAACCCCACCTCTCGACCAACCGACACGGCTGCAGCGGCAGCCACCTCTTGTGGCGAGCAAGCTCGTTAAACGGCCGGCGTCTTTGCGTCGCGTTCTCCGCGCCCCCGGGGTCAAGAAGCGCAGAGGGAGACCCACCTCGGACCGCTCTTGGTAAGGTCCCTAGCCCCGGGCACCGGCCTTGGGGATCAACAGGACTCGCAAACCCCCCCACCGCGACAAGGTGGCGATCCGCAGGGGATGAAATTTCCTAGCAGTTGCTAACAAGCCACATAAAACTAACAGTCTTGAAAAAAGTAATAATTACGTCCACGAAACAACTTTATATTGATACTAACTGTGCCCTCGACTTTGTTCGCGTTTACTTTATACATTTTCACAATATAAAACAACCCACGCATACATGCATCCAGTAATTATTTAATTTCTCGCCCAATTTACAAAAAGAAATACTTAACTTATTATGCCCCAAAACCTTCCTCAGGAATCACTTTACCTGTTGTAACAAACTGTGAGAAAATCCGTTTAGTACTTTTTGAGTTTATCGCGAACAGACAGAGAGACAGACGCGACGGAGGACTTTGTTTTATAATATTTATTAAGCTTATTGCAATACATTACCAACCAACCAACCGACAAATTGCACCGCAACTGTTTAATCCTTTTCTCATATTAACCTACACAAATGTACAGACAAACAAACACTTTTTCTTACATCTTCCACGTACAGACAGTAACCAGTGAGAATATTATTATTTGTAAAGGATAATGGAACGCGGCAAACATCGTCCTCCTCTAAAAAAAATCATCATCATCATTAACGGTTATCGAATTGCATACTTTTCAGATGCTATTTTATCTGTTTTAATGACCATGAACAACCGTTAAGGGCGTTCGCAAATCAATGTTCCTAAGTATTTACAGTCAGTTGTAGAGAAATCATTGTCATCATTTATGAATGCAAAGCATCCAGGAACCTACTCAAACGTATCCACAGATATATATCCCAGAACTTAATTTCAGTAACCTTTATAGAGTGCTGATTTATCTTAAACCCTTTTCAATGTTCCCAGGTACTTATAAATATCCTTTTATTGCTCTTATGAGCTGATAGTCGATGTCTCCTGCAAGTAGCTAAGAAGTTGAGTGCATGCAATGTGTTAAAACATGTATAGTAAGATGGGAGACAGCATCGCCATTTTTATTTCTATGTTAAGCATTTGTAGCAGTCCGCTGAAAAAATAAAAATAAAATATTTCATCAAATTTATATAGTTAATCTAATAATTTTGTTTCTATTGGCCTCATGAAGGGGAAAGAAAGAGTAACGGGGAAGCTTAAATGTAAGAAGAGGTGTATGAAGTCTATCAATTTGCACTTAGCCAGCGTAAGAGATTATGTCTTAATCCTTCTCATTCTGACGGTGACCCGTGTCCAGCAATGGGACAGTAATGAATTCAAGATGTATATTGTTTATGAGAGTTACGATAGTATAAGAATATAGATGAGAACACAGCACCTATAGGTGCCGCTTCGGGCATCAGAAGCGCCACTGCAAGGATTTAACCAAATATATAGTTAGCAATTTATTCCATTAAACTATCACAGCAATCTAGTGTTACAATCATAATAGCAATCACATTGCTAAATGACTATAGAAAGTGCCAGGAACAGAGAACAGTCCGTTTACCGCGACGTATCCAAATATAATGCGTCACCAGCCAGAACTACAGTCTCTTTTTATAATAAATTTAGGTACCTAAACGAAATAGGCAGGTGGGGCGGGGCTATCAGGTGATGTCGTTCGATTCGATGACAACATTTGTTTCCAATCTACCTTATTTTTAGCGCAACTACCCTATTTTTCATGAGAGCGACAACAATAAAGTATATATATACTCTATATATATTCATCTAAATAAAAAGTAGCAATGTATCTGCATTACACGTGGACATCAGTAGAAACTCGTATTCTGGAGTTGGATACCGACGTTCATAGTTTGCCCTAACGTCGCTGAGCATGTACGTTTAAAACATCCATTTCATTAAAAAATCCTTTTCACTTAAATGTTCCCCTCGTACGTAAATTAGCCGGAAAATTTTAAGTAGTCCCGGTGTACATTTTCTGTTCCTAATAGGTTTACATTATTATATAAAAGGTGCGATTTAACGCTCACCGTCAAGTCTTCACCTTATATGTTTACTCCGACACTACATATTGTTTGCCACGGAAGCCTGGCTAATCCGTGAAACTAATTTTCTTTCGCTACCACGGCAATTTTGTTAACATACTGCAACGTCGGATATAGTGAAACCGTCACGTACCAACTATTCTTTTTAAGAAACAATTTTACAGTACATGTCACACATGATTACTATACCTTTGCTATTTTATTAAAGGTCTTAGCCCGCATTACCCTCGACTTCGTCCATGTAAATTTTAATAGACGATAACATTATAAAAAGAGCTGATGGGGGAAACTGTTGACAAGTACTAGTGACAAATTTATATATCTATCCTACATCAAGTTTTAAATCTTTTTGGCGTTCCATGTACACGACACTAAATGTATCTTTACGCACTGAACTATGGAGTGTTTGTGATTTGCTTAAAGTGCAACTGGTCCCAAAGTGTAAATACATATGCGCCTAGTTCAATATATTAGCAATTAAGAATCGTAAATCATGAGAACCCGTTAAGTAGTACAACCAACAAATGGGAATTGGAATAACATCTTCCATAAATGTTCGTCTATTTAGTAGTCTATTATATTCATAAATGTACATGCCATCATCACTTTTGTATAGACTTACAAAGAAATGTATCAATTCTGGTATAAAAATTTCACCTGATTGTGTTGTATACATCACATCCTTGAATGACAATCAGGCTAAGCATTAAAATGTTACATACAAAAGAAACACGACTTTTCCATCGAAATGTATTTCCCAAAGTAACAACATAAAATAATTGAACACGTGGAACTTACGCTACACATCGTGCAGTTATGTATAGTACACGTATATAAATATACCATCGTGCAATCCAATTCTCATTCCTAATAATGTGATATGAACTCACGATAAGATAAAGCGAAGGTGTTTCACCTTATGATATTTGTCTACGTACGATATTTCTTTTGTGGCGTGTACTTATGACCAATAAAAATAGAACTTCCAAAATAGCCTCGAGAAGTCCTCCAAAATGGCGGCTGTGCTCAGAAACTTTTCAATACAATAGGAAATCTACAGTCATCGCAAGGGTGCTGAGGTATTCAAACCATTAATATTAAAATATTATGTTTACCCTTTTTATCGGACTTTAAAAAAAGGAAGAGCTTCTTAATTTTGTTGTTTTTATTTAATTTTGTAACGGTTTAAGTTCGTCGTATTTGAACCTTTTTTTTATTTGGAAAAACATTCCATTTATATTGGAAAAGAGCACCCTTATAATGGAAAAGGCTATATTTTGTACTTAAGGTTAAATTATAATTGAGTGACATAGGTATATAGAAGGAGCAGGAGATATAAATACAAATACATTAAAAAAATCTCATCCATACCTTTATTGACATAAAACGGAAGCTGTAATATCTTTGAAGTCGTGTATTTAGTGAATGTTTTTTCCCTGATACAAATGACGTTTCAAACCATACACGTGTCTCCTTAATTATACCGCCTGCGTTCGCTCAGCACCACGTGACCACGAATGCCACGATCCGGAACCGCTAAATACACACATTTTTTATTCATAACTTTATATACACGATATATCACAAAAACATATAATCGGAAAATGTAGTACAGGGGACTTCTTATTTCAAAGTAAAATCTCTTCTAACCCACGGATCGAATATTACATATGAAAATCAAATCTAGCGTGCACTAAACTTTATTCTATATAATACATATTATTAATTACATGTAATTATTTATTTATAACTAGTTATATATATGAACATTACATATGAATACTTATTCATACATTCGTAATGTATATAATTATATACAATTATACATATAAATATATATCATGTAAGATAAGTTCTCTTTGATTTTTTTAAAGTACTAATTGTAATCTCGAGAAGGTATTCGGCCGATTCTATGTATAGAGAAGAGGAAGCATCAATCACATCGTAAATAAATGCATACACCTCCACATCCTTTAACTGTTCTATCGATACGTACAAGAACATATCCTGGTAACGTAAAATGGGTGAAAAGAAGAGAAGGTTTGAAGAATGGATTCTGAAATCGAAAGTGCATGATGATGAATAGTAATAAAGGATGCTAGAAGATCGGAATAATGTGCAGGAATACTTTGAGCATTCATATGAGCGATATTAAAATTGATTAAGTAACCAGAGTAGGCAGAGGCTATTTGTTCCAGGCAAGGTTGAGGCAACATTGGACGAGAGGAAGAGTCCCTGTCAGCACTAACAAAGCTATAAGTCGACATAGAGCGTGAGAAAAAACTATCAACAATATTAACTAAATGACCCATATAAAATAACTATGTTATGTAACATATATAATGACTAAAATATAAAAAAAAATATGAAAGGGCCGTAGAGCCGTAAGACCCCGCCGGGGGCGCCCCCCCCCCCCCCCTCTTATCCCGCCGTAAAGCAACATGTTTGTCATGTATTTTGTTTCGGTTGAGGAGGTGTGGTTGCCGGATACACATTATAGGAGACGACCATCTTAGTCCTCAAGAGTAGGAACGCTTCCGCGTTCTTCCATAAAATAGAGCTTCTGTCCTATTTGAGATTGGATGTGATTGTCCAGGGGATGCAGTGACCACTTAACATCAGGTGGCCTGCATGCCCGTTTGTTACTCTTTCATAATAAAAAAAATGCAAGACTATCTAAAATTTTAATATACCTTTAATTAATTTATATACATATATATGTACATATCATATAAATATATAAACTAATTAAAAGTACATTGGGGTTATATAAATATAACCCCAATTTTCATTCAGCCAATAACCCGCCAAGTTGAGTGTAATAACCACAAATCGTAAAAAAAGAAACAATAACTATAAAATACATCTGCAAAAACGTGCATCACTCACTAAGTAAATTAAGTAGTATTTAAAGTTAATTTTAATTCTAGTTGTAACCTACACGTTGTGTAGTTGTGACACGCATATAACTAGTATAAGGATACAGTTCTCTTATGTAAATTCGCTATGGCTACGGCTATAGCTTTTGCCCGCGGCCTCATTCGCATAGAAGTCGATATTACAATTAATTTCAATAAATTACACAGCCTTATTTTGATATACTATATGTATATTTAAGGTAATTTATAAAATGATTAAAAATTAATGCATTCATTGCAATTTTGTATTTTCCAAAATTCTTTGTTAGTGCTCATTTACACTTTGTCCAAATTTTGGGATTCTGGGTTCAGCAGCCAATCACCTACCTCTTTCAAACAATTATTAAACATGCACAGACAAGTATAACATTAAATACTGTGATGGGTTCAATCGTTATAAGAAAATATCCCGTCTCTCAAACACTACGTAATAATGTACCTAATTCTTTACCACCGCATTTTTATTTTGAAAATGTTTACCTTAATTCAAAAGATGCAGTAGAGGATACACGCTTTTGATACTTTAAAATATAACAATCTTTTCAAAAAATAAATTTAATATCCTCTGTATAAATGTACCCAATAATAGACCATATGGCTGTGTACATTGAATTTCCACCTGCAAATAACCTCAAACAGAATAGCTTAGACAAAACGACGAAAGGCAAACAAAAACACGAATATGACGAAATAGTCACTTTCTTCTCAAAAGTAGCTATTTTCATAAACTAACAAATACATACCTACAATTGTTTCGGAAATATGATATACAATTATAAAACAATGATAAATAATAATAACCAAAAGCCGGAACAATATACCAATTGTATGTTAATATTAAAAAAAATTGATAACATAATTTTCAGGTACATTAATACCTAAAAACAAAGAGTTACCAATTTTAGCATTGAAAAAGTGAAATCCCGCACTGACATCATCAAAAAACAAAACGGCTTAATATTTGCAATATATCCTCAGCTCGAAATAGAGGAAAACACTTCATCACCAAAACAAAATCCCTTATTTAAAATAGGTACTTACATTTAGACCTAACCTATTACATTAGTTGTTATTTGACACTATGGCGTCATGTATTTATATAATGACGAGTACAAAAAACGTTATATACATATTTATGAGATTAATGTAGCTGGTAAAGACACGCCAATTGAGCTTGCAATTTATCCCGATTGCATGACGACCAGAACGAGGCACAATACTAATGAGTTTATGTTAAACTGCAGATGATGAACAGTGTCCTAGACCTTAAATACAGTTGATACAGTTTCGTTGATGTTATTCATGAAGGGCGCGGTTACCTTGTGACAAAACGTGGCCGACATCACGACACGCTGCCCCTGATTTCAGGGCTTGCCAAATCGTTTTCCGTAAACAATGCAATTGTTAGAGACAAGCTTGTTTACTCGACTCCTAACACGTGCGCTCTCTCCCCGTCACGTGACCGGGCGTATTACTGTATTCCGCGAATTTTAGCAGTGTACAATGGAACAGGCTTGTGGAGTACGCTTCAAACTTCGCCAATTTTGTAGAAAGACCAGCATAGGGAGACAAAAACTATTGTAATCAATCCTTTTTTCGGGGTAAAATATTATGTATTTTGTATCACGAATATTCTGTATTAATTAAGTCGTCGAATTCCGAGGGATCTCGCTGGATAGGTCAAAATATGAGTATTATATTATGTCAATACAAATTTCGTAAGTTCTAAAACTTAAATACACTTTCATATTTATTACAAGAATTGTTATTTAAGTATTAATTATTTTTATACATTCAGTTATTTATCAATACGAAACGTACTGAACATGTCATTATTATAAAACACTAGCTTCAGCCAACCTCCCATTGCTATGACAGTCTGGTGGATTGGAAAATGCGTAATAACAAAACGACGCTCTTGTTAAGTTGTTTTATTCAAAATTTCAAAGTAATATCTCTTACTGGTTTAATTTATAGATTATTATTGGTTTAATTCGATTTTTTATAATTATTGTCGGTGATTAGCGCAATTATATCCATTTTTAAAGTACTTTGGCTATGGGGGAAAACGTAATATCAACATGTGTACAGCTACCGTTGCAAGAGAATAACAGAATAAATTAAGCGTAAAAAAGAGTAATTTCTTTCCTCCGCCTAAGTCTGTCCGTCTGTACGTATGTTATAAAATAGATTTAATCGAAGATAGCACATTATATAGATAAAATATTAAATGAACTGTCACAACGTTTGAATACAACTTATTTAAACTAAGGGACGTAATATAATATGGAAAGAAATCGAAATGCAACGCTCTAACTTTAAATATAGATAAGTAGCACTCGTTAATACCTAATTGTACTTATACTTAATTTCGAATTTTTACTGTGGATATTCATACCGTCTACGGAACCCCTCCTATGCGTAGGCCTAGCAGTTAGCTGCTATTTTATATAAAATTAAGTGCAACGCGTAAAACTACTCTCTGCAACCCTATTTAAATCTTGTTGCGTGATCAACTTGCACCAGATTCATAACAACCTTACTATAAACTTATTATATTGTAATCCGTAGTCAACGTCTTACTACAAGCAATTGTAATTATTTGAACCGATTAACATTTATTACGGCAATTGTATAGATTATTAATTGCAACTAAGATTAATCAATCAGACATTTATGTTAAAATTAATTTAAATACATTTTTATCTCTAAGGGCTTTGTCGCTAATTTTTAACATTGTTTAGTAATTACAAATTAACATACTTAATAGCAATGGTGTGCAATCCACATAATTATTGTTGTAATAACGGAAATATCGGACAAGTACACAGCACCAGTAGCTGGCGATAACTGGCGTCCATAGAATTACATAATTCATCATCGACCTATTACTGTCTGATTGTTGGATACAGGTCCTTCCACAGAAGAGGAGGTCAGAATAAACCATGCTGACCAAGTGCGTAGTTCACAAATCTTTGACAACTTTATGAAAAATTCGCAGACATACTGGCTCACGACGTATTCCTTCACTGCTAAAGCAAGTGATAATGAACCTCGATGATGACTGATGCTGAACCCCAGACAGTCCGTATTAAAGGCGGTATCTTATCTAGCCTGTCACTCCTTTATAACCTTGCTATTGTATTACTTGATTATATTACTGCATAATATTAGCATTGCAATGTTTCTCTATAATCTTTCTCTCTCCTTTGTTTTGTAAATAAGTCCTTATACCAGCACTTTTTAACATAAAATGAAAATTGCAGAAATATTCCCTTAAAAATGCTAAGAAAGCATGTTGAGAAAGGTGTTTACAAGTGAAGTGACAAAAAACTCCCTTCGAAGTTTTGAATTGTGTTTAATGCTTGTTTTGAAGCGTATAAAATATTTGCATAACCAAATAAGTCTTTATCTTGACCTTCCTTGTCTTAGCCATTGTTCTCGTGTAACAGTACTACTAACACGCTAATAATGTAGAGTACTGCGGAAGGTTTCAATGGAACGAGTTTGCGGCCGGCTGTACAAGTTATTACTTCGGCAATGACATATTCGTAAGTCACATTCAATTGAGCAAATAATACAATCACAAATCGAACATTTGGATCGGCTGTTCCGTATCTCGATATATTAAAGAATATTTTAATATAACAATATGATGATTATATGATCCGGTAATATATATGAATATAATAACAATATTATGAAGCAGTAATAGCGTGGTGGTGCATTATCGCTTCATTATCAGCATTGATTACTTGTGATAATAGTGACGAAAATTGTAAGGAAACCTGATGCTTCCATCTCATGCTGCGATGCAGCCTGGAACTTCTTGACAGAATTCTGAAAATGCGTGAAATCTACTTACCATGTAATCTGCACTTAACTTTCGAGGTGTACTAAACTAACTAAGGATTATCCTTAGCAAATATTCATGCCCAACAGTGGGACAGTAGATGAAAAGATAAACTTTAAATTTTGCTGTCAAACAACTAACGGGTCCAATAACATTCGTAGCAACACTCGCACCAAAATGCATGCTTCTCAACCAAATTTGAGTTAGTGAACCCTAGTACAGTAAAGCAATTGCGCGTACATAATTAATACGCACTTTTTGCTCGAGCATTATATAACAATCATAAGCAAACTAAATGAAGGTCAAGATTATTTAAATCTTTATGAATACTGGAACATATAGCGCAGAAAATGCACAAAATAGATCACCTTACACGATTATAATAGTTAGTCACTTTAAAAAAGGAAGTGTTTTGAGATCAATTTCCTGTATTAGCACTATCCGGTATTGAATTTAAAAGTAATCTGCGTGTTTGTTTGTATCAACGCGGTAAACTCAAAAATTATCAAACGCATTTTCATACAGTGTTCACCGATGAAAGGAATCATTAATGAGGTTGGTTTACGTGTGTTCATTAGTGTTTTATGTAAATTTGCTGAAGCATGATAATGGTTGTTGAAGATGTTGAAAAAAATCATGCTAACTGGAAGCTTTAGTGACTTGCGCCGTTTAAACTAACAGAATTATACATATGTATGAGGGAATGTGCGACGGAATTATTTTTCTTAAAAAATGTGTAATACAGTAGCATCGCTATAAATAAAATATGTCAAAAGCACTCCAAATAAAATGAATATCACTATTTTTTAATCTAACGTAGAAGCCGCAAGAGACCGATAAATATCATCTCAATATAACAAAAAAATATAGGCAGTTTATACACTAATGCCCGTGCGAAGCCGGGGCCGATAGCTACTCAACATATAAATTTCATATAAATTAAATTATAATAAAATAATTTTATAACGAAAATAGTTTAATCACTAAATAGTGACATGTGTGTCACTAACGAATTTGATGCTTATAGATTTGTGTACAATATATTTCGTACGGAAATACTTTCATTTGTACCTTCTATGTTTTTTAACCCGGAAAATTAAACTAATGTAATCAATACATTATTGCTTAAAGTATTGTTTGTTAAGATATTGGCATTCTAATTTCTTATACAGAAACTATATAAAAACATTATTAACAGTTTATTACTAAGTTTATTAATTGATTTTGATGTTCGTACAAATTTCTGTTCAAAGAGCAGAACATCCGTTTTACCCTCGCTGTTATTATTAATAATTTGAACTAAAAATAACGGTCTCAAAGTATTTCACGTCTTATCACCGTTAGGGAGGCTAATAGTTTTCGAATTTGTTTTTATCATAACTTAAACTTAATTTTAATCATGTACTTTATTTTTGTATCCTTACAAGTGGTGTGTTTTCTACATAAATTTAAATAAAACATAAAAAAGGAAGTTAGCTATTAACAAGTAAATAACATACGACCGCAATTATTGATTTGTTTGAAGTCGGTTATTTGTTAAAAAAAATATTGTCGTAAGCGCTGCTTCATACTAAATTGTAATGACACTTAATATCGCCCTGCCGTTACCTCTAGTTGTTCACATAGATCGTGATAACCCACGAATATACTTTATCGGGACGATAATGTGCAAACTCATCCTGCTAAGAGAAAAAAATCTACCACGTACGTGTTAGACCACGTACTATAAGAAGTAAATCAGTCAGATTATCTTAATCCAAAATATCCCTTGTCTCAAAAACTACATAAAATTTTAATTTAATACAAAATGCTGTTTTTTCTCAATCCCATTTTTTCATAATAGTACTTTTTGTTAATAATATTGTAGTATTTAACAACTTTCTCAGAAAGTGTCGTTCAAATTCTGCTATAACAGTTCCGTTTGAGTTTCCGAGTTGTCCATCCTGCACTATAAAAGAAGACGATATAAATATCATTAAATTATATACAAATATATCACAAATACGGTATTTAGTAAAAAAAAGTAATTAAGAATCCACATGTCATTTTTTAAGTTGGTTTTATTATCTGAGAAGAGTAGTAAACGGGCATTCAGGCAACCAGAGTTTATAACATCAAATTGGAATCAAGTCCCATACGACGCCATACGTAAATACGGTCCTATATCTGAGAACTAGGATGATCGCCTCATAAAGTGTAACCAGCAAACGCACCTGTCCAACCGAAACAAGAACGTTGTTTAATCACTGACATTTTCATAGTTATGGTACCGGCAGTGGTGTCTTCCCAGTCAAACAAGCTGTCTATTTATCTTATATAACCGATATGTCTATGCAAGCAATAGCCTGCTACTTTTTTATTACTTCTATGGAATGCCACGCCTAATCAATTTATTTATTATAATTGTACGACGTCAGTAAATAGCAGGAACTGCACTTATGTACTGAAAATTGTTTAGCAGGAAATCTTGTAATTTCATCAAGTCTGTCTGTCTGTATATTACAGCCTTTTAACTCGAAGACTATTGACACTACAAGGAGGGAATTT
>DWON01006864.1:0-13469 GCA_018251015.1 Phocides pigmalion okeechobee
AACACGACTGAAATCCTATCTGAGCTCGAACGTAGATACGTTGCTACTCTTGACTAAAATGGTCACACTTCTCCAACCTAAACACATGTAATACTTTGCGGCGGATTATGAGGGTAGCGGTGGTACCTCTCCGGTCGAACTATAGTTCTGCCACCTTAAAATTAGATAGCGTTAGATAATAATTAGCGTTAATGAGAACCTTCCGGAAGGTTAAAAAGACTGAAAGTGTGTGACGAGCCTAAAACTTAAAACAACAAAACTGAAAGTAACCCGCAAACTAGAGAAAGTTGTCGAAAGCGAAAAGGGAACAAATCTATCTCATAAAAAACTATGAGTTTGTTTGCACTAATCATTCTTATGGCGCCCAGTTATTAATCTGTTTTAACACTAGAGAATCTATGGAAGGGTTTATTTTGAAAAATAACAAGGAAATGATAATAATAATGTTGTTTTTTAGGTTTCTATCGTAATGTATTTTTATGAAATTATCTGTGTATTTTTATACAATGGAGGAAGGTGCCCGCAGAGATCAACGCACAGTGGAAACTGTGCATAAACGTATTTTTTTATCTGTGTTAATACTTCTAGAGAATCTATGGAAAGGTATACTTAAGAGAACTAACAAACAAATAGTAATATTTTTTTTTTCAAGGTGTTTATCGTAACATACTTTTTGTATGTATATAAAATAGCTGACGGACTCAAAGATCAACATGCAGCCGAAACTACTGAGCATGGAATTCTTAAATTTCGCTCATAGATTCTTCATGTCACATAAGTTAGCACTAAGAAAGGGATTTTTGAAATTTCAACCCAAAGGGGGATAAATAAGGTTTAAAAGATTAAATGAAAACGGGTGACAATGAAGATAAATATTTATATCAGTTTTTTTAATTCCAAGGACTCTGGCCACATACCCCACACTGAATAGTGATCGCTGTGCTCTGTGCGAGATATGAACCAGCCTTCTTGTCGCCAGCAGCGTCGAGCAGGGACCAATTTTTCGAAAAATATTGAGTTATAAACAAATTTCGACTACTGAGCGAGTAGTTTAGCGGTAACTAAATGAATGTAAAACGCCCGCGTGATGTGAGCGATGCTCTGAACGGAAGCTCGTAATAAATATATGGGACGGTATGGTTTTAGTGGTGGTCGTAAACAGAATCTTCCTAACAAAGGTCTGCAATAAAACATGAAAAGTGCGTTAACGACCGATAAAATTGTGTTTACTGTATATCATTATTGTGGTTGCCTGCGTTATGGAGAAGTTGATAGGTAACTCATGCCCTGACCGGGAGCAGAAGTCGATAAGTAACTTATGCTATCCTCCTAGCGTAGCAAAATAGCGCTACCGTATCTTCTGCTAAGCGTAAGATGCGACTAAAAGGCGTCTTCCGGGCTCGGGAAAGGCAAGAGTAATATAGAAGTCGAGAGAGTAGTAAAAGGAGCTTGGGCTGTTTAGATATAACGATCCTTTGAATAACGTCGTTGTGGTTTCAACGCGTTCATTTGTTTTCGTTTAATTTTTTTGTGTTCGTTGCGTGTGACATCAGTTATGTTAGTTCAAGATCTCAGTAGGGATTAAATCTTGACATTTTAGAGACAAGGATAGAAGAAGGTCATTGAGAGGATTTTAGTGAGAAGAATTCCCATGTTTCCACGATACCAGGTAAATTCGAAAGGTTTTTCCCCGAGATAAACAATAGTAATGGAATAAATTGTAAAGTTCGAATCCACTTTAAGATGTAACAGATAGAAAATGGCCAGGCAAAACTTCATGACGATGTTCAAGGCTTCGTAGTTTTGCCTTAACGAGTGTCCTCACCAAAACTAATTTTCCTACTCTCTTCTTTCCTTCTTTTCAGATAAAATATAAGTTTATAAGATAAAGGTGGGAAAATAGTTCGACCGGTAAGCTACCACCGCCGCCCTCATAATCCGCCGTAAAGCACTACTTGTGCTTCGGTTGGAGTGGTGCGGTTGCCGGCTACACTTCGAAGTGAGGCGACCATCTTAGTCCTCAGGAGTAGCAATGTTCGAGCTCAGATAGGATTTCAATCGTGAATGTGGTTGTACGTGGATATTTATGGACTGTGACTTCTTAACATCAGATGTTTTGCATGTTCGTTTGCTACTCTTCTCACATAAAAAAAGTTTTATAACGATGTTCAAGGCTTCGTAGCTTTACCTAAACGAGTGTCCTCACCAAAACTAATTTCCTACACTTTTCTACCTTTGTTTTCCCATAAAAAGGCCCATGAATTTTAACTTCCTTATTAACCCATTATTAGACTGCTAAACATGTATCCTCTTAGAATGAGACAATTTTAGCAACAGTCTTCGTCCAGGATCACATTGAAAACATTATGGAGAGCTCTCAGACGCGTAGATTTTCAAAGATCTTTTCCTTCACCGTTTTGCAACTACTGTTACAATATATTTTATATTGTACATATATGTATATTATATATATATGGTTTATTAAACTATGCATGTACACCTTCGCCCCCTCCATATGTCTTTTTATTCTTTTTACCCAAAGTTTGTCTGGAAGAGATCACTAACAGCGATAAGACCGCCTTTTTTACACTTATTTTGTTGTTGTTATTACCCTTATGTATTTTCTCTCTTGGTGTACAATAAAGCATATTCGTATTGCATTGTATATTTATTATATCAGTAGTTAAACCTTTGGGTCTTGGAAGCAACATGACGTAACAAAATTTATAACGCCTGAAACGTGCCAGAACCCGGGGAACTTTTAAACAGTTTAGTGAGCAACTGTTGTAAGTTACAAATTGAATTTTCTAAGCAATTGCTACACGCAACTTGAAAACAAAGTACCTATACCATACTTCTTGAATTTAAAGAATGAAAGACTTTTATTATCTCCAATAAAACTAGTGCCTTTTAAATTGACTTTTTCTGAAGTAACTTTTAAACCTGTCTTTTACATATACATATAATAAAACTGTAACAGATCGCTGTCTGTACATGACAAATATATTTAAAAATTCATGATGGGGTGCCTTTATATATGCAAGAGAAACCAAAGTAATGTTTTTTCATTTTGTCTGTATGTCTGTATATCTGCATGACTATTCACGCTAATCTCAGCAACGGCTTATCCGATTAGAATGCAATTTTTAGGATTATATTGTATTGGGTTTCACTTAACATTTAGTGTTTTTTCATTTTGTATTGGTTAACAAAGTAAGAAGTTATGTCAATTTATGTAACACGTGAACGAAGTCACGAGCAAAAGCTCGTACAAGTAATAAAATTGTAACTGATCGCTTTCTGTATTTGTAAGATGTATGTGAAAGAGTATTATTAGAGGTCTTTATTAACGCAATAGAACCCAAAACAGTAGTCGTTAGAATTTTTGTCTGTTTACCTGGTTGTCTGTATGTTTGTACGCAATATTCTCAGAAGCGACTTAACCGACTTCAGTGTAATCACTACTGTATTGTAACGGAATATACAGTGTTCGTTTAATTTTAATCAATCTATAAACATATGTCTAAAAAATTGTGCTAAATGGGTTGAAAAGAAAAGTTGGACTGAGGATTCGTGGTTACAGAACATCAAAATCAACACATTTTTATACAAAGTATATTCTTTACAGAACTCTTTTAGAACTTCAATAAACTACCATCGACTCGTAAAGTGTTTGGTGTTGGAGAAGAGTCGGTGAAAGCAACTCAGAGATTGGACCGGAATAGCTGATGGAATAGTTTGAGCTATTCCGTAGAGCAAAAAATAAAGACGACAATACAACAAGCTGATAGATAACCTCCATTAGTTGGAGAGGCACTTAAAGAAGAATAAGAAAAAGCTGGCTGAATTGTATATTTTTGTCAATAAAGTGCAAGATGTCAATAAAATGTAGAAAAGGTCGCGGACGGATTATGTTAGGATACGGGCGGGCTATGTGGGGATGCGGGCGGGCTATGTGGGGATGCGGGCGGGTTATGTGGGGATATGAGGATGCAGATGATTTCGAGAGTTGGCGCGGTGGGGCGGGTTTTTAAATGCGAAATGTATCGCAACGAGCATCTAATTTAAACCATGGCACTTAAATACGTGGCTTACTTACATATGAGGCGACCATCTCACGAATAAATAATGGTATCAACCAACTTTACGTAAAGTTTTGTGTCTGGAAAGTAAATAAAACCTAAGTCGATTACAAATGTATCGCTAATCCTAAAGATAAAGCCTTATTACACTCTTAGCACTAAAAGACAGAATAGACGTTAGTATCACAGCGATATTGAGACACTTATTTTTATATTTCATTTTTATATACCAAATTTTCAAATAAAAACGCTATGTAACTTTGCTTGTGGTAATAGGCAGAATAGATATTAGTAACATGAAGATCGTCAAAAAGCCTAAATCTAAGATCTATCAGCGCCTTCAAACCATTTCACATCGGTAATTTTATGGGCGTTACGTCACCATCGCTTTTTATTTCTATTTTTTCGTTTAAAAAAGAATACGAGCGTGCAGGCTATGTAATATTGAATGGTCTTTGCAAACCAAGGACAACCCCGTCTAATATCACACAGGACTAAAGTCCTATCTGATGTACCTATTGCTACTCCTGAGGACTGAGGTGGTCGTCTATTTCTATTTATTTCATATTTATTTCAAGCCATTCTTTAGAATTTTTCTACGTCTTTCTCTTGTATATGCTACTAACACTGCAAAACCATTGTCATTTGAAGACTGAAAAATCTAAAAAAAATGTGAAAGAAATACACATGTCGACAGCATCATCTATTGTTTCCAAAACTATCCTTTTTTGGAATTTAAATCAACTGGATTCACAGACTTTCAAATAAATGGGTAAGGTGACTTTGGTTATTAGGGTACGGATGTACCGGCACGTAATTTTTACGTATAAACTTCATTACAATCTCGAAAATTCCAACTTTCAAACTTCATAAAATTATGTGCTAAACCTCGAAAAACTTTACGCAGTTTAACAGCAAACTATTTGAAGTTACGGGATGGGGGTAAAGATAATCATTTTTCAAATTCTATTATTACGTTCACTCCCTACGTTCCTAGTTATTTTTAATGAAGAAGTTCACTGTGGGAGTTATGACTAAGGTAACCATTAATTAACTATTAAGATGAGAGAACGATCGGGGAGGTGCTACCGCCACCCTCATAATCCGCTGTAAAACATTACTTTTGTTTCGGTTGGAGAGGTGCGGTTGCCGGCTGCACTTTGCGAGGTGACCATCTTAGTCCTCAGGAGTAGAAACGCATCTACGTTCGAACGTAGATAGGATTTCGATCGTGTTTGTTGTTGTACGTGGATGTCTATGAGCTGCAACTACATAGCATCAGGTGGGTTTCATGCTCGTTTGCTACTCTTCTCACATAAAAAAAACTTAAAACGGGACATCGGCTTAGTACTTTGATAATTTGTACTTAATATTGGACATCATATTACGTTGATTTGAGACAGATTTATATAGAAAAAATGTTAGAAGTAACCTTTGAAGATTCCTAGAACCTAGGCGTAGGAATAGGAATAAATGAAATTCTAACTTGAATAACAATGAATACTTTTATCAATTCTTAATATTTTCATTGATAAATGTTTTAACATAATAATGATAATAAATAATAGTTAAAAAAACTAAAAACACGCTTTTATAATAAATCCAACTAAACAAAGTATAAATAAGAAAAAAATGCGTAAAAATGCCTGGGGTGCTTTTTCAATATTCTGTTGATACCATGCACCCCACGCTTTTTTGTACATTGCAATATTTTTTATAAAATCGTGTTTTTTAGTTTTTTTAACTATTATTTACTTTTCGGATTATTGCATTGTCATCGGTCCTTGATACGTGTGCAAAGTTTCAAATTAATCAGACCTCTGGAAATTGGTGAAAATTATGTTCAAAGATTCCAATACATACATACAACACAAGCTAATAAAAGCGTGTTAAAAACTATCTTAAGGCATCTATATTACGGAAAAAGGAAGTTTTAACATAGCCTCATTTTATAATTTTGTATCTGTGTGATTTATTTATTAAAAAGTGTTTTTATTCCATTAAAAACCTATTAAAGATTATAATTTATATTTATAAAAAAGTGTATGTTTATTTAAAAAAAATACGAAACATAAATCGCTCTTGTAGAAATATGTATCTAGGTTCAGCATAATCTTGTGCAGTTACAGAAAAAGAAACAAGTATATATACAATGCTAAAGTAAAATTATGAATTTATTATGACAAATATATGGAATGTCTTCTTTTATTACGAAAACTAGCGCTATTTCATTTTTCCTTTCGATACATAAATTGTAAACTTTCAAGCAACTACGCAATATAATCACGCGTAAAAAAATACAATATATGTATTACTACATGAGAGAAAAATTCAGTTACTGTAATTTTATCAAAAGAAGAAATTCTTTTAATATAGCGCGGCTTTGCAAAACGGGACAATTTTATATACTGGAGAACACGGCATATATGGGAACACAGGGCCGGAGAACTTCAAAATGGGACGGTCCCATAAAAACGAGAAGTACAGTTACGTTAGTTATGACCTCAGTTTCATTAGTTATTTGGCGATGAAATTTATGATATCATATCCTTAGAGTTTGCAACGTATGGTATCTGCTTAGAGAAATAACGACGTTAAACTTTTGATATTCCCGCTAATGCAGCGGTAAGGCAGATGTTCGGGTAATGGATTTTTGATGCTATTTTTGAGAAGTTTTCTATTTTATCCAACTCTACAGACTAGTAGAGACGAATAGAGCAATGTTGAATAATCGAGATATGATGTGATTGTCTAACACATTTGTATGCAAGTTGGTAGAAATGAAGTTTGACTGGAGATGTAGCCTGTTCTCATAATCCGCCGTAAAGCATGTCCTTGCGGATGGAGAGATACGGTTGCCGGCTACACTTACAAACGAGGTGGCCGTCATTCCCCAAGAGTAGCAATGCATTTACGCACCACCCAGTCTTTAGTTCTATTTGAGGTAGGACATGAACGTAGAGGAACTGCAGAGTCTATAAACTATCTGGTGGCTTGCTAGTTTACTACAGTTCCAAAAAAAAATCCAAAAAAATCCTTAAAATCTATTTCCATCAAAGAAACAGTAATTTGTAATGTAACATCGTATAAATGATAATATCTTTACATATATTTTTATTTGTATTTTATATTCATAGATATATAACTCAATTTGATTTTTTATATAACTCTATCTTATAAATGTTTAATATGTTATAGACTATAAAATGTTTGAAAAATGCTAATGCTAATGCGGGGACTCTCGATTAACGATTTTTAATCGACTATATTTGACACCAGTTACATATATCATGGCTAAACTCACTGCCAACCCCAATATATCTAAAGAGACTCATTTGAAATACTCACATCAACATCAATGCCGGGCTGCGCGAAGATTCTCGTAAACGGATATTCCTTAGGCAGGTAACTGAAGAACTCCTGCCGTCCTCGATACCACTTCACACTGTACAAGGTCTCATTGCCCTCGAGAGTCCATTTACACCCTAACAGCACTGTGTCTCCCAATCTCACGGCAGAGGGCGCTATTAACTGAACGTCTCTTAAGGCTATCGTATCTGAAACAACAGAGAGAAATGTTAGTCAAGTTTGTAGATTAAATAAAAATAAGGTTATATTTCAATGTATCATAACACATTTTTATTGAGAAGAATCCGCAGGTACACTCCGTGATACTAAGTAGTCGCTGCAGCCCATGGAAATCTACATGCAAGTTTAAACAGGTCTAACGTCGTAACTTAGCTTGTTAGCGTTACTATAGGAGGCAAAGGTGGGAGGACTATAGTTCGACCGGGGAGGTACTACCGTCGTCCTCATAATCCACAGTAAATCATTATTTGTACATTCGTTTGCCGGCTACACTTTGAAGCGAGGCGATCATCTTAGTCCTCAGGAGTAGCAATGTATCTACGTTCGAGCTGAGATAGCATTTCGATCGTGTTTGTGATTGTACGTGGATGTCTATGGGCTGCGACTACTTAACATTAGGTTTTTTGCATGCTCGTTTGCTCTTTTCACATAAAAAATATAGGACATTTCAGGAGGCGTTCTAAGTGTGACCGGCAACTGTATCTTTGATCCAAAGGTCAACTCATACCCGAAACCGCTGAATTTACAATACAATGCTCAATATTTGCATAAAGGCTTTTCATATAGTATAGTTGAGCAGCAATAAAAATTGATACTTCACTATTAAAGGAATAAAATTAGGTATATTGAAAGATGGTAGAGCTGTTAGAGCTCGCCCGGGGCGGTACCACCGCCACCCTCATAACCCGACGTAAAGCAACATTTTCTTCATGTATTGTGTTTCGGTTCGGTCGGGGAGGTGTGGTGGAGGAAACGACCATCTTAGTCTTCAAGAGTAGGAAAGCATCCGCGTCCATCCTTAAAGAGAACTTCTGTTCTATTTGAGATTGAATGTGGTTGTCCATGGGCTGCAGTGACCACTAAACATCAGGTGGCCTGCATGCCCGTTACTTACTCTTTCATAATAAAAAAAAATGTATTATCGGCTCATGCGCGAACAAAATCGTAGACGTGAGCTAGTGTAAATTTTAATATATAATGAGTACTTACGATTAACGATTAATTGCCGATATTTTGAATCATTGGCACGACTTGTGGTCACGGTTAGACTGCTAGATTACGAGCCATGAAGCTGGTCCGAAATATCGGCAATTAAAATTTGTTAATTGTGAGTGCCCAGTATTTGGGAAAATGTACAAATTCCGCGATAACAATCGTTTAGAATGATGTATAAGCTAGTGTATTTGTTTTTACTAAAATAAACTATAAAACTACCCCGAAAAGTTTTATCGGTGTCACGAATAAATATTGAACGGGCATAAAAACAGAATTTTTAACCCTAACCAATTAATCAGAGTTGTACTTTATCAGCCTAAAACATTGGGTGTTATCGACGCAAACCAATCGTTCGTGTAGATTAAATAGAATTGTACGATTCAATTTTGAGAAAAATAAATACTGAACGCCCAATCAATTCGCTATACTGCCTACAAAAACATTTGGTTCAAGTGTCGTATTTTTCTTTTATCGGCAGCCTCCGTACTTATTTGTGGCCAAACTCTTTGCGAGTGTTTATAACAAATTAGTACTTATTTTTGTATCAAAGATTTTGTTTATACATGTATTCTAAACTAGTTTTTACCCGCGGCTTTGCTCGCGTTCACGCTTTAAATAAAATAAAAAATGAAATAATTTAGCACTGCTTATAAGTGACACAATAAAATAACATGAAGTATACAAAATCAAGACAGCTGAAACTATAGTCAATAAGATATTAATTTGAAGACTTTGCTAAATTCTAAATTTGATGTAATTTTTTTTATTTTTATTTTTTTAATAAAAAGTATCCTATGTCCCTTTTATTACTCCTAAGAATATGTGTACACAGTTTCATGATAATCGGTTGAATAGTTATGTCGTGAAAGCGTAACAAATAAACTTACGTTCACATTTATAATATTAGTATGGATATATAACAGACGAAGATGACTTACTTACTCACAGAACAAGATACTGTCGATACCGCTGAATCTAATAACCTGAAATTTAGCAGAAAAGTTCTTTGTATAGCGTAAATAAATGAACGCTTAATAAGAATTCTTGGAAATTCTTTCTTTCTTTTTATGTAAGATGAGCAGCAAACGAGCATTCAAACCACCTGATGTTAAGTAGCCGCAGCCCACAGACTTCCACGACAACCCTAAACACGACTAAAATCATACCTGAGCTCGAACATACATACGTTGCTACTCCTAAGGACTAACATGATCGCTTCAAAGTGTAGCCAGCAACCGCACCTCTCCAACCGAAACAAGTAATACTTTAAGGCGGATTATGAGGACGGAAGTTGTACCTCCCGGCCAAACTTCCACCTTTAAAGATCAGATAGTCAATACGCTGTAAAATTTGTATGAGAGCTTACGATTTTAATAATGTTATTTGGTGTGATATTTCAAAGCATACAGCAATAAATCAACGATACTACAAAAGTTGCGTAAACTTTCAAAGCACTAACGTCAAATACTTCGCCCGAAGTTCCCTGTACACAAAAGCTTAGCCGAGAATTCAACAGAAAACAAATTTTGTTCGTCATTTTATCGCATAAATTTGTTTCCAACGAATCCTATGCGATATCTTTATTCGAGCGTAATGTTATTCTGAATCTCTGGAGGCTACTACATATATTCTTGAAGTCTTTTGTACCAAAAATACACAAAGAATAGATGTTTTTATTTTACTAATGAAATAATACTAAGTGCGTCTTGATTTTTGCTCTGTTGAAAGATAGATAGATAGATAATATAAATATCCTTATCCATTTATAGATTAGCCTAACGAAAAGGCAGACAGGTGATAGAAAGTCACCGTCGCAACACCAGATGAGTCACCAGCATCGTCGGCTTTGAAGACCTCTCTTTGCATATTTTTTTGAAGAGCCCCTTGGCGTTCGGGGAATACAGGATGATGCTCGTTCCAGATCTTGCATGTACGAAGATGGAATAAACGCGCCAACGGAATGGAGGATCACCACGAATTCAGTTGATGCGGATGGAACCTCAACTTTTGGCGAGTGGTGCAGTTAAGAAAGGATGAAAAGATGTACGGTAAAATGTGTTTATTCCAAGTCCCAGGTAGCAGAACCGATATAGTTTGATTGAGAAGATATTACCGCCACATCCATTGCTAGTGTGAAGCAATTCTTGCGTTTCGGTAGAAAGACGTAGTTGTTAGCTCAGTTACAAATGAGTTCACCCATTTTAGTCCTCAGTGGTAGCAGCACATCTGTTATTGACTTCAAGTGGACGCTAGAAATTACATTAAAATGAATCATGCAAAACAGGAACTTTCTAAAAAGACCAGTTCTGTTATAATAGTCGACGAATGGCCAAAAAATGTTGGTAAATCAAAAATTTTAGTGACCACAAAAACTATGTTTAATGACAAGCATAAATACATATTTTAATTATCTGAATACTAAAACTAGGTATTGACCATGGCTTTATCTTGTTCATTATTGGTCACTTGTTAAAACAAATTATAGTCGATCTAAATGTATACAAATAAGTCTATACTTATAATGTCTATAATAATAATTAAGTTAACAAATGTATAATCATCATTATGACAATAGTAGCCGAGTATGCAGGCCACCAAATGTTAATGTTAAATAGGCAATACAAGTCTTTGCAAGGTGATTTTTTTTTATTGTGTAAGAATAAGAAACGGACAGGCCACCGATGTGATGTTAAGTGGTCACTGTAGCCCATGGACAATCACGTCCAATCTCAAATAGAACAGAAGTTCTATTTAAGGATGGACGCGGATGCGTTCTGACACATGAGGACTAAGATGGTCGCCTCCAATAATGTGTATCCACACCTCTCCAACCGAAACACAATACACGAAGAACATGTTGCTTTACGACGGGTTATGAGGGTCGCGGTGGTACCGCCCCGGGCGAGCTCTAACGGCTCCACCACCTTAAAATAAAAATTGTATAAAATATTGTCTAAAATTTATTTCTGGAATGAAATTGCATGTAAATCACAATTAAAAATGAGACCTATAGTTTCATTTTGACCAAAGATTGACTAATAAATTAAAAACTATTTGACTAATGATTGGATTTATGTCTAAAATATCGTATTAAATGAAGTTACAAATGAATTACAATTCAAAAAAATAAATATGAGAAACAAAAGGAACAGAAATGAATATTACAAAATGTCATTTAAATCGCACTGTATTCGCAAGTTTAAACAAAATCAAATTACAACAATTAGAAACCAGTAAACAATTACATTTACAATAAAATGTAAACAAATAAATTGCAAAAAATACAAATAATTCATAAATACATTGAGAAATGATTAGCTTTTTTAATGATGACACTTATGACCAATTCATTTAACAATGTAAAGAGGTTACCATTATTCCACTAGATTGCCGAATACTAATAAATTTAACACACATGACATCTTAATAACTACGCGGATTCGAATCCGGATCTCTTCAGCCACTGTTCTTGACGAATTTTAATATAACGTATTATTTTTTCTTGCGAATAAAATCACCGACAGTGGAGCTTCGTAACTGGTAGCTTAGTCAAGCTTTCTTGCAAGTCCAAATCATTTTAGGCGCTGTTATGAACCCTCCTTTTACTTGATTCAATCAAAAATCTATCCAGATATAGGCCAACATTTGACTCCTCTCCACACGGTCCCCAACGGACATTTTCCATTACCTTTAAATCCGTTGCGGTCATCAAAACTCGGGATGAAATCTTCTGGAACGACTTCACCGGTTAAATTGTTTTCTATTGGCGGACTTGGCGGCTGTGGTGTCTTCTCATCGTCCATATACAACCGTATAGATGCAACAGGGTGTCCCGATGCGTCGCGGATTTCCTTCAACGAGATCTTCAGGGACATTCCGTCGGACGTAATCGGCGCGTCTTGCACCATGATAATCCTTGCATTAACGGTCGCGAGAACAATCAGAGCGAAGATACTTAATTTTGCGAACATTTTGAAAATGTTTATTGCTATATCTTCGACTTATTCTGAGCAAGACTCAGTGTTGTATGAAGCTTGGTCCGCCGCGTGTCTTATATATAACCGGTTGAGGTAAATGTTGGAATAAATAAATGTAGCTTCTTACGCCCCGTTGTATCAAGCTACGATTGTGGTGACGTAGTAGTGATATCTTTGTGGCCTTGTTAAAGTACATTATGTAATCAATGCAACAGACTTCATATTAATTATTGAATTACTAGCAACCCGACTCAGCTTCGCTCGGGTAATAGAATTTATTTACTTACATTATTTTTATTTCATAGATGCATCCAATCATTACTTTGTTGCAAAAACTAACAATTAGAAACATGTATTTCGAATGCCGAATTAGTATATTGAATTTAACCATTTAAATACCCGCGTAATTTACAAAATAACTTAACTTATCATGCACCAAAACCTTCCTCAGGAATCACTCTACCTGTAATTGAAACCCGTGAGATAATCTGTCCAGTACTTTTTAAGTGTTTTGGTTGGAGACGTGCGGTTGCCGGCTACACTTTGAAGCGAGGCGACCATTTTAGTTCTCAGGAGTAGCAACGCATCTTTTTCGAACTCAGATAGGATTTCTGTCATGTTTGTGATTGTGCATGGGCTGCAATGCGATGTCTATGGGCTGCGAGTACTTAACATCAGGTGGTTTGCATCCTCGTTTGCTACTCTTTACACATAAAAAAGTAATTTAAGTTACGGGTATCCCCTTGAAGTGGAGAGGTGTGGTTGCCGGATACACATTATTGGAGGCGACCATCTTAGTCCTCAAGAGTAGGAACGCATCCGCGTC
>DWON01006865.1:0-13468 GCA_018251015.1 Phocides pigmalion okeechobee
CGAGTTCTAATGACTCTACCAACTTTAAACACTGTTTGTATACGGTAAATTTAGAGATCCCTACTTTTACGTCGACGTTCACCAAGATAGTGAGAATTGTACAGAATTTTACACGTTCCTAGAAATACTCAAAATGATGCTCCGTATATTATATTGTATGACAAATCTCTTTATAAATTGAAAAATAGAGATCTTACAAAATATAGTGTCTAGATAAAGTTGAGTAAGAGGTGTTATTGGACGGTTGCAGTGATTTAAATGGTTGCTGGTGGTTGTGGACTTGTGTGCGTACGCGTCGTATATATTATATGTATGTGTGAGTTACTGACTTACTTAAAAGTTCTTCTAGGAAAGGATTATTTACAAAGGGAAGAAGATTTATTTTGTACACTTCGATATTTGAAACAACACGTTGATAGATATGAGGATCGCGGTAAGTATCTGAACGGCCCCCGGAACTTAAGAGCTGAGTTTTTCTTTATGTGAGAACAGTAGCAAAGGAACATGCGAACCACCTGATGTTAAGTAGTCGCAACCCATAGGCATCCACGTACAACCACAAACACAACCCAAATCCTATCAGAGCTTGAACGTAGATACGTTGCTACTCCTGAGGACTAAGATCGCGTCGCTTCAAAGTGTAGCCGGCAACGGCACCTCTCCAACCGAAACACGAGTAATGGATCATTAGAGCGTCGGTGGTACCTCCCCAATCAACTTATAGTTCTGCCACCTATAACATTACAAAGAGAAGAAGATTTATTTTGTAATAAACTGCGGTATTTGAAATAAGGTGTTGATAGGCAGCAAGGAAGGTTCATGATAGCTGTGTAATTGGTTTCCAAGCCTAATTGCTGAACATGATATGATTTTAGTCAGTAGAAGTCTGACATACTCGTTCGCCCCGACCCTGACATAATTTAATGATATCCACATCCTTAGCAATAATATAGTAAGTTTGGAAACGGAGGTACCATCAGCATCATAATCCTCCGTAGTTGTTCTCCCACCTTGTAGTATAATTGTATTAAACATTATATCGGTATTATTTCTGTAAAGCGAGAATAGCGTTGTTTCCCAAATGTCTCTATAAAGCGAATGCGTTATAAATTACGCCATACGTTCCCCTGGACACAGTGCCCACCTGCTTTTAGCCGCTTAAATCATTTATACGGCAGCGGTACACTCCGTATTTCAATTTTTAGAGCCAACACTCTGTAGATATGTATTTCTATCGAAGGATACAATCATAAGCTTTTAGACTGCGATAAGTTAATAAATCAGTCTATATATTTATTTTTTAGTAAAAACAACTAAGGTTTTAGACTGCGAAAGATTAATACTTCTCTATATACTTACTTTTAGTAAAATATAACGGAGTTTTTAGACTACGAAAGGTTAATACCTCTCTATATATTTATTTTTAGTAAAAAAACTGAGATTTTACACTGCAATAGGTTAATACCTCACCCTATTTTTTTATTTTTTTGAAGTAAAAAACGATTTCAATGAAATTGCATCTCCTTTTTAATACCCTTAGGGACGCTTAATTCTTTCTCATTTATTTGTATTAATATATTTATAGATAAATTTCACTATTATTATTTGAGTTTAACTCTAATATACCTTAATTTCTTATTTTCGTACCCTTAAGAGTGGTATTCAAATAATATTCTTTTAGGATTCAATGGAATTTATACGCGCCCAAATAAAAAAGAATATTACATAGTGATACAACAAACAATAGACAACAACTGAATTTAGCGCGCTTTCTTTCTTAATAAGCTTTTATCATTTCGTCTTTTAGTTGAGTTGAGTAAAACGATAACGTGTCTATCTTGCGTAAGAGTCATACTTGTACTTACTTGAGCTCCCGTTACATAATAAAATGTACCTAATAATAAGCTCGTACGTTATTTTAAATCCAATATGGCGGTCGTTACTTAGGTTAGGTTATCCGTCATTTCCTTTTGATGGTCTAATGTTACTTTAGGATGTAAGCAAGACAAATACAGTAGGTAACCACGTTTTAAAAATATAACGGAACTATACAGAAATCAATTCCCGCGTTGGTAAGTCTTATTGCGTTCTTGTAGCTCTACTTGACGCGGCCCGACACTCGCATATTGCGCCCCGCCCTCCTACAGACACGTTTCGTATCTTATTCGATAGATAGGAGAATATTCCACTTTTGAAACTTATAATTTATATGTATGTTACATTAAAATCACTAGAATTTCATTTTTAACAGACGTCAAAAAATATTTTCTCAAATTGGTTGTATTTTTTGTTTATTATCGCATAACTCTATCCAATTTCGATTATTTTTGGAAGAAATTTACTTCTTATTTGGTGTAATTAGTATTTGAAGAGAAAATGCCAGCCAAAAGGTATGGAAAAATTAAGAATTTAATTTTGTATTTAAATTAAATTACTTCAATTAATATATAGATAAAATAAAAAAAAATACTGTTAAGTTATGTAAATACCAGTTTTTGTATTTAAAAATATTTAATATTAAACTAACTGTTTCGACTCAGTATTCGGGTTACTAAAATTTCAAACCGTCATTACATAACAAATATACATACATACATATGTTATGTGTACTTTATTGAGAATTTAATTTTATTTAACTATTATGGCTAGTTCATTAAATAAAATTTAATATAAAAGAACATCTCCTCTTCTTTAGTAGGTACAACATACCTCTTCCTACCAAAATTCCTTAGAACAATATATATTTTTTCTTTTTTTTATTGCGAAAGAGACGGGCATGCAGGCCACCTGGTGTTAAGTGGTCACTGCAGCCCATGGACAACCATGTCGAATCTCAAATAGAACAGAAGTTCTATTTAAGGATGGACGCCGATGCGATCCTACTCTTGAGGACTAAGATGGTCCAATAAAGTGTATCCGGCAACCACACCTCCCCAAACGAAACACAATACATGAAGAACATGTTGCTTTAACTTAATGACGTTAGTGACTAGTTATGAGTGTGGCGGTGGGACTGCCTCGGGCGAACTCTAACAGTTCTACCACCTTTGAAATAATCCTTTCCTGTCCTTTAAATATATTACAACTATGCATACCTGTTAGTTCGCATACAGTTGGAAAGAAGGCAAATAATGTTTATGCAAACGCCTTATATAAAATAATACATAATACGCAAATCAAGTGATACCTAATAATACAAACATAACCAGTAATTCGTAAAACAAAAACTTTGTAGCCCCTTTTGCAGCAATTACGCGGAGGATTGGGTAATGTTATTTTTTATACTATATTATATTCGTTAAAAGTACTTTAAGTTAATAAAAGTTTATACTTTTATTATTATTAATATACATAAGTAAGCATTTCATAGTATGTTTTGAAGTCGACGCTTCAAATTTGTGTTCATAATTCCCTTTTTGTTGTCCTGAAAGTGCACGAGATTAAAGCTATTTCATCCTACAATATTATCAAACCTTTTATTTGAAGTCTTTTAAAAATAGAATGTATGTTAAAACATAGATATAGATTAAAGACAGATACTGAAAAAGTTTTCATCTACTCACAACCATAAACATTTATTTTACGTGCAGAGTACCCATATCATATTTTTATGTACTTCGCTAGTACCGTAAACTTGGTAAATAATTTAACGGAAAATACCAGGCGTTCTGAACCCTCCGGCGATATTATAGCGCCTCTGACCGCAAGCGGGCGCCACCGCGCGTCAAAGATGGCTGCCGTGACATTTGACGTGAGAAGACACGCACATATTGGATTTCTGTGTCTCACCCGTCACTTATTGAATTACTGCCTTCGCATAAACCTTTGCTATGTCGCATAAATTAAATCATGCCACAGTTTAAGTCAAGCTTCAAAAATTGTGATATATTTCCTAGTAGCATTATATACATAAACATTTTAAAGCAATTTTTTTTTAAGTATTGCTATACATTTTATAACAGGCCCTCCAATTTACACTTGATAAGTTGTTAAAAATTACTTTGCGACAATCTGCCACTACACTATATAATGGTATATATTAGAACTCACTATGAGGGATAGGAAAAGGTGATGTGACTAAAAATATATACCATCACACATATTAGTACCAACACGTCCGACCCAAAACAGCATCATCAGGGTAAGTTGACTCTGCGATGGTTAATCGGCGAGTCATGTGAGGTATATCTTTTTAATCACATCACTTTTTCCTATCCAGGATAAAGGTAGGCATAGTGCATGCTTTTAAATATTACGAGTATTAACTATTATATTTGATAGGTCAACCGCACGTAATCATTTGTCATGGTCATACGTAGACAAAAAAACCCACGGAATATTTATATTTTGTATTTGTTACTTGTCCATATTTGTGTTATAACTAATTGTCTGACATAGGCATTTAGGACTTCTTCCTGCGTCACTCACGTTTTAAAAGTGGGAGAACTATAGTTCGACCGGGGAAGTACCACCGCCGCGCTCTTAATCCGCCGTAAAGCTTTACTTGGGTTTCGGTCGGAAAGGTGCGGTTGACGGCTACACTTTGAAGCGAGGCGACCACCATCTTAGTCCTCAGAATGCGTTCACGTTCAGATAGGATTTCTGTCGTGTTTGTGGTTATACATGGATGGGCTGCGACTACTTAACATCAGGTGGTTACATGCTCGTTTGCTACTCCTCTCGCATAAAAAAATCGCGATAAATATAAGCACAGCTGAACAAAATACTCTGTAGTTACGCAAATTACAACAGTTAGTTCCAGTTGACAATTTGTTGGAACATAAATGAAGAAGCATGTCCACGATTTAACAATGTCCTTCTAAATATATTATTGTACGAGACAGCAAATTATTTTGCCTTGCGAAATTTCCTTTGATAAAGTAGCGGGTACCTGTAAGCCAAAACGTTGTCAGTCTGATTGCAACGCTTTTTTACATCCCTCTGCTTGGCAGGAACCTCCTATGGGACGCTTCGTACGTCATATACCATGTAGTAACATGTTCAAGTGTACATGTGAAATATCATTAGAAAGGTTGTGTTTAACATGATTTTATTGGCTTCTTGGTATGTTTGTTTGTAACGGAAAATTTTAACACGATTTTGACGTACTTCAAGATGTAACGTAATGTTAATGTGAAACTTTGCATACTTATCAAGGACCGATGACAAAAGGAAATAAATAATAGTTTTAAAAACTAAAAACACACTTTTGTGAAAAGATGAACTTATTTTAATTTACCTTTTAATTTAATCCTCTATCCATATATGTTTATAGGTTCCGATGTACGCCCCTGACTCGAAAGAGTAAAATGGCGACATTCCAATGGTGTTCATAATTGTTATTTAATTGTAATCTTTGTTGTTTACTGTTATTTAATCCAAATAAAAATAAAAAAAAAAACAAAATTACGTGTGCCTCTTTATATTGTCTTTTAATTTATCTTTCTTTTGCAGTCCGACTGTCTGATATTCTGGTTGCTGTCCACGGTGACAGCTGGCCTCCTCGCGGTGTGCATCGTTGGTACACAGTACTTTGTTATCGAAGGCAACAAATTTGGTAAGCTTGATGCAGCTAGAAAAGACGAAGGTGTGTTTTTGTTTGTTTTAGTTTGATTTTCTTTTTATTATTCAATCATTTTGAAATGTCGAGTGGTGTTAACGATATACCTTAAATGAAAACACAGCAATCCATTATAAAACGTTGTGATTTCATTTTTAAGCATGCTCTCATAAATTACTAGCGACCCGGCCCAGCTTCGCTGGGGTAGTAGAGTTTATATTTACTTACATTATTTTTCTTTCATACATGCATCCATTACCTAGTTGCAAAAATAACAATTAGAAACATGTATTTCGAAAGACGACTGAATTACTTTATTGAATCCAACTATTTAATCTCTCGCTTAATTTATAAAATAAAGCTTAACTTATACCACAATACCTCTGAGGAATCATTCTACCTGTTGTTGAAAACTGTGAGAAAATCCGTCCACTACTTTTGGAGTTTATCATGAAAAGACAGACAGACAGACGCAACGATGACTATGTTTTCTAATATTTAGAGATCATTTTGAAATGTCGAATAGTGTTTTACGATGTTTGTACTCTTAAAGAAAACACAGCAATCATGATAAAACCTTGTAATTTCGTTCTTAAACATACTCTTATGGATTAAAAAAAGATCGTCGAACTTTGACGTCATATAGTCCTAGCGTAGCTTCTAAGTTCTGGTCAGAATAGTATGATAAGCCAAAATAGATTTTTTAAAAACCGTTCCATCTAAATTCTTAGGGGATAAAAGTGAGTTGGATTTTATTTATTTATTGTGACATCTGTAATCGACTGCAATGTTACCTCAGTTCTGAATTACATTGGTTATAGGTACATATGTATGTCCGTCGACGTCAATGCCTACTGAGTCCTACTGAAAATCCCATGAAGTTTCATATACATAGATGCGTTCCTACATCTAAGGCTAATGGTTGTCTTGGTTGTAAGTGTAACCGAAATTTGTAATTACAAATCTCCATGCCAAAGAATAATTGTGTCACGGCGGATTATGAGTACGGCGGTCAATATATTTACAATAACGGCAAATTGAGATTGCGTCCTGGACTCCTACCTCAGGTGGGCCCCGAAAGACTACAATATACCAATAAAAGACTTATACCGCGCTATTTTTTTTATTTTACGTGACTACTAAGAATTATCGTCAAGAATTCTAAACTAATCATTTTGATTATAAGCAAATGGAGTTAATAGTAAAAACAAATATCTTTTCTAGACGACTTTTTAATTTGTTTAATTGTTACTTTACAAGAAGGCTCTAGTTTTTATGCGTCCAAGGGGTCCCGCCATTCCCTAAGACGGCCTGTATTGCCGACAAAGCTATAGCAAAATTACAAACTGATACTCAAACTTTGCAGGTATATCCCACAGAATAACGGAAACTGCTATGGATTTCTTTATGGCAATAGTCCTCTGCGGTTACTCTGTCACGGTTTACCTCCTCTGGAAGGATCATTACGTCATGTGGAACCGATGGAGACGAGCCAATGTTAATGTCAGATTACTTCTGACCCCTGACGCTAATCCAGTGCCCTTCGTACCTAGAAATAGGTTCGCTGTGTAATGATAGTTTATTTTCTTTTCTTATAACGTTAATACACTTTTATATTACTATTTTTGGCAAGTTTTATTTTATGAAACCATGTCGTTCACACGTAATCAAGGAAGAAGTGTCCTTTTTCTACCGACTTCAGAGAAAGGAAGTGATACTCAAGTCGGCTTTAATTTTAATATTTGTTTTCGCACAACTTCGTTATTTATGGTTCTCTTTATTTCAAATATTTCCCGTTTAGTACCGTTAAGATTTGAAGGAAAAATACTAAATTACCTCTGCTCTGTCCGAGACTAATTCAAGCGTTCAATTTGTTATTTAGTGACATAAATGGCAATGTCCATTATACAACGTATCTACGTTCGAGCTCAGATAGAATATCTGTCGTGTTCGTGCTTGTACATGGATGTCTATGGGCTGCGACTACTTAACATCAGGAGATTTGCATGTTCGTTTGCTACTCTTCTCACATAAAAAAAAACATAAATTTAGATTTTTACTTCGTTCAATATTATTATTTTTAAATCACAGTACCTTCAAGCAATACAGAAGGACTGCTATAGAGGATGTTGATTAAGAGCAAAACAAGTTACATACTTACGATTAAGTACACCTCATACTATCAATTTAAAGTACAAGCTCAAATGAAATACTGTAACTCTTTTTCATGTACACAATTACATACAACTAAACTAAAAAGAAAACTAAAAATCACACGCCTAATGGCCAATTCTTTACAACTTCATCGGACAATGTGGAAAAGTTAAATACCTCGGTTAAAGATAAAAAGTTATTTATGGAAAGCTCGGCACAGAAAAAGGTTATACTTATTTTAAAGGAGGATTGAGACTGGTCTACGAGTAAATGCACACTGTGCATGTAAATGTAAATGCACACACACAAGATTAGTAGACTTAATATTTTTTCAGACTTATCGTCATTCATTATTCAATTCCAGATACCGAATTAAATTTTAAAATATTGGATTGGATAAGTACCTTACTAGGTAACCTATAAAGAAACAACCAGAGGAAAAATGTTTTATATTGTGCAAAAGGTAAGTACAAAAACAAAATGATTCCATGTTTAGTTAGCCATGATTGTTGTTAAAATAGGTAAGTAGAGTATGAATATTTGTATAGCATTTTCGGGTTTATAATAGGCAGGACATAATGTACAGTTTATTACATTCAACATGGAGTCCTGGCGGCCTGCCAGCGAATGCGATAGGTACAGTACAGCAAATCATTTCGGAGCCTATTCTGTGTTAACGATGTGTAAACAAGCCAGATTGTAAAGAACGCCAGTTGCAAGAGATTATGAGAAATTTGGTAATTTCATTTTGTTGGGATCAGTCTTTATTTTGACCGAGAATTACATATAAGTCTATACGTTTACTTACGTATAGGTACATTTTATTATATTCATAACGAGAGAATTGATTGAATTGAGAATTGCTACCTAATAAATAAATATTCAAGTAAATAAACACAGTCAAAAAAGTTTCTATCAGTTAAGCTATTGTTTAATACTATTTATTTATTAAAAATAACATTAAATAGGTAAATCAAGAGAAAATTATCTTTAAAATATAAAATTTGTATTATATATATATAGATATTTTATACTACCATTATAATACCAACTTGCAATTTTATAGTACCTGGCTGTGTACATTCTATTGTCAATAACGTTAAAAATAAGAAACGTTAAAAAAAGGGTACTGTCAGATATGACATTCTAATGGCGGCCAATGGCATTAGCGGTTGGCGGCATCAGCTAATTTTCTTGCCTTCGTTTTGTGTTGTGAAAGATTTTCAAATAAAAAGCGGTATTTTATTGTAGACTCTTATCTTTACTTAATATAAAATTGATTTATTCATTGTAAAAAGTTCTAAAAGCTACTTATAGCAGCAAGTGTAAGAAAATGTTTAACTTCGGGCAAAATACAACAACAGCGGGAAATACCTTCGGAACAACAACACCTGCCACAGGTTATAATTTATTATTTAACTGTATTTTTCTGATATTATACACATATTATCATTCGTTATTAGGCAATGCATTAGTCTGATATGGAATGGATATGGTATACAAATGTTATCTTTAATTTCAATCAGTTGATAAAACATAACCTAGAACAAAAGTTTCATCACTGAATTATATTTTGGTAACTTACAGGCAAACCACAAATTTGTAAATACTATGAAATTGTAAAATATTAAGAACCACATAAATTTGTTCGTGAACTGCGTTTTAAACGTTCTTTATAATTTATTATTGCGTTTCTAGTTTTAATTGACTTTTACAAACAGACAAATCTTCCCTCAAAAAAAGCGATTGTAATGACCACAGTGCTTGGCTATATTGAGAACTGCAATAGTCTTTTGTATATTTATGAATAATTTGGAATGAATTTTTATGAAAAATCCTGCTACCCAAATCCAGAACTTAATCCCTTATTCATCTCTTACGACATCCCCTGAACTCATGATGAATAATGCTATTGAAATTAGACAGCCACACTTCATCTTAATTAAAGATGGTAGAACGTTTATACCACATGGCTGTAAGATGTAGAACAAACTTCCTCTTGAGGTATTCCCTGGATACTTTAATGTGGTTCTTCATAAGATATACAAAAAAGCTTTAAAACAGGTGATGCATAGTCAATTGAAAACTTCATTCCCTGAACACAGTGTTCTTTAAAAGAAATTCAAACTAATAAAAAATAACTCTTTTCCTTAAAGTAGTTGATGTGTATATGTATCGGGTGGCTTCTATGTCTTTTCACTCCACTAATTTTTTAAAAGAAAGAAGAAATGTGAAGAATTTGTGAAGAAATTCTTATATTTCGGTTGAAGTGTGGTTGCCAGATATAGCACAAGGTTCCAAGTCCATCTTAATAGAACCTTTTAGAAATTGTTATTTGGATCTAAAATTGTGCTTGCCAACTAGATTTGTAAGCAATCTGTTTAAATGTTAAATTTCATGGGTTGCAATTACCATTTCACATTATATGGCTTGCATTCTTGTCTAATATAAAAAATACTAGAATAAATCTGGTCTTATAACATAAGAATGGTTGGAATTAGCAGCACCCTTGTACATTATAATTTATAAAAATATAATGTGACATAAACTGTACAATAAATAAGTATAATACTGAAATATTTTAAAGGTGGTAGAGCCATTAGAATCCGCCCGAGGCGGCACCACCGCCACCCTCATAACCCGCCGTAAAGCAACATGTTCTTCATGTGTTGTGTTTTGGTTGAGGAGGTGTGGTTGCCGGATACACATTATTGAAAACGACCATCTTAGTCCTCAAGAGTAGGAACACATCGACATCCCTCCTTAAATAGAACTTCTGTTCTATTTCAGATTGGACGTGGTTGTCCATGTGCTGCAGTGACCACTTAACATCAGGTGGCCTGCTTGCCCGTTTCTTACTCTTTCACAATAAAACAAATTTCACAAAAAGAACAAAAATTACTTTAATAATAAATGGTATGACTTTCAGGGTCTTTATTTGGTGGAGGGGATGCGTCTAAAGGATTCCAAGCGAGTACTACATCCACTACTCAAGGTATGTGTTAGATCCTTTGATAAATTCAAATTCAAATTCAAATTCAAATTTAAACATTGTATTTCATTGTTAGGTATTTTTTACATACACTTAATGAATGTCAAGAGAACAATTTAAAATCAGAACACAGGCTTTGATCGTCCTGTTGACTAAGGTTGACTTGAAGAAAAAAGCTGGTGGAATAAATAATAATTGTCCTATTAGCATACTAATTTCACTTTTGATTTGTATTTATACACCCTACCATTATATACACCCTATGATTAGTTCTTCTACAACATCATCTTCCCAAAAGTTATCTGTATGCACATAACTTGCAAAAATCAATACCAGGTTATCACACCCTGGAACCCCATGTGAGAGATTGGAATCTTTCCAGTAAGCTGTCAAGGTTTTCTATAATTTACTAGCGACCCGGCGCAGCTACCCTTGGCTAATAGAGATTATGATTACTAACATTATTTTCTTTCATACATGCATCCAGTCATTACCTAGTTGCAAAAATTAACAATTAGGAACATCTATTTTGACCGACAACTGAATTACTATATTGAATTTAACTATTTCATTTCTCGCTCAATTTACATAAAAAACTTAACTTATTATGCACCAATATCTTCCTGACGGATCACTCCACCTGTTGCTGAAAACTGAAAAAATACATCCAGTACTTTTTGAGTTTATTGTGAACGGACAGACAGATGTAATGGTGGACTGTTTTATAATATTTATAGATATCACTTACTAAGAAGACAATTCCTGATCTTGCTGATGGCTTCTCAGAAAGCTAGATTATCATAATCACCATTTTATTTTGTTTCGCACCATCAACAGATTGACGGTGCATAGTCAATATATATATGAAAATATAATGTATGTTAGGAAGCACAATAATAAATTTTTAAAAAAGTATAATAATCATAATTTTAATACAAGAAACAAGGACAAATTGGCTGTCCCTAAATATGTATTATGTAAAGTAACCAAATCATTCATGGGAAACTGTATTCGCTACTACAATAAAATACCAGAACATATCACAAATCTATCAGAAAAGAAGATTATTTTAGTTATTAAACAAACATTGTGCAAAAAGGTGTATTATAAAACCAATGATTATCTGAATTATAAACTCATATGATCCGAAACGACTCCAGCTCCACTTGCTCCATTAGTTTATTAATTTTTTTTTTCAGATAACAAGCAAAATGTCTTTGGAAGCTCGGCATTTGGAAGTAGCTTTATGTTTGGGGCCAAGACTACGACAACTGCTGCTACAAGTTTGTGTTAGTACTTTATGTCTGTGCTTCTGAAGGCGCATTAGTAACTCAGTTCAGTTATTATACATGTATATGTATGTATGTAGCAATTGTTGAACCTTTTTGGAGGTCATAACCTTTGATTTATAATTTGACTAATGTTAAGAGTGGAGTTGTATGATGGAGTATGCTCTAAGCTTTCCACAGTTATCAGGAAGGACATGGTTTGGCATTAGCCCAATAGAGCCTATTGAAAAGAGTTCAAACCATATGAGTTTAAGAAAAATTAAATGTATTGTTATATCGATTTATGCATTAGGAAAGCTGATAACAAAAGCTATTCTAAAAATAAATGCCAAGGCATCAACTCCACTTATAAACATGTTTTGTGTGTGTGTGTACACACATGTGTGTGTGTGTGTGTAACTTGAGTAAAGTTTTACAAAAAATCTTGTTTAAGGATAGATTTTTAAGTTATCTACTAGACTTGTAAGGGAATATCATGTTTCGATGGGAAATATATATGTATACAATCCTATTCCAGTCTCTCCAGCAACAACATCGTCAGCACCAACATTTGGAGGAAGTAAGCCCCTGAGTTTCGATTTTGGTTCTCCGCCAAATCAAACTGTAGGCAGCCCTGGCTTTGGAGCGGCAACTCAACCGGTATGTATTCATTTGTAGTTCAGCTGACATCCATAACTGACCTCGGTCTAGTAACCGTAGTAATAGTAACCTTACATCTTCACAAGGAACGTTTCGGGTTCAAAATACGTGGCACATACCAAATTTTTCACAAGTAATATATAAATTAAATACCACTTGCTTTAACGATGAAGAAAGACTTTGTAAGACAATCTGTACACCTGCAATATTTCTTTAAAGATCTCAAAGGCGTATCTGTCTGGTAAAATGGCCTCTCCCTTTTCATCTGACAAGATGATTGTGCTCAGAAGTGGAACAATGATGAGTTAACGATGATGACTAGAATCTTTACCTTCTACCTATCCTTAAGTACCTTTTGTACCTATCTTAAAGGGCTTCTAAAGTTCTGTTAATTTCATCAGGCTAAATAATAGCTCAGTTTTGCTTTGTCTGATTGCAAAGAATTACTATCAAAATTTTAAAATGGAGATGATAGTTGATCAAGATTTATGTTCATTATTAATTTTGTCATGAAAGTGTATAAAAAAATATTTATTGCTTCAAAAATAGTACTTTTTTTTATATTGAAAGAGCAAGAAACGCGCATGCAGGCCACCTGATGTATAGTGGTCACTGCAGACCATGGACAACCACGTCCAATCTCAAATAGAACAGAAGCACTAGTTAAGGATGGACGCAGAAGCGTTCCTACTCTTGAGGACTAAGATGGTCGCCTCCATTAATATGTATCCGGCAACCACACCTCCCCAACCAAAATACAATACATGAAGAACATGTTGCTTTACGGCGGGTTATGAGGGTGGCGGTGCCGCCGCCCCGGGCGAGCTCTAACGG
>DWON01006866.1:0-13468 GCA_018251015.1 Phocides pigmalion okeechobee
AATGTGTATCCGGCAACCACACCTCCCCAACCGAAATACAATACATGAAGAACATGTTGCTTTACGGCGGGCTATGAGGGTAGCGGTGGTGCCCCGGGCGAGCTTTAACAGCTCTACCACCTTTAAAATATAAAAGGCTATAAATTCAAACATGCTCACCGCTCGTTATGGGTCTCCGGGTTTTGTAATGAGGTTTATGATCTAGTTCACCACTGCTTTACCTTATTTAATTAATTTTTATTCAACCAAATAGAAAGAAAATAGTACAGAGGGTAGTCGTAATACTAACTATATTATCTGCTAGTAAACCTTCAGTAAATAAAAAAACTTCGACAGTAAAAAAAGTATATAAATCCCAACCACATATTTATCAATAACATATTATTGTTCCACTGGACTTTGTCTTCTCTCAGAATGAGAAGAAGAATGAAGTGCAGATTTCTTAGATTACCTTTCAAAATGTTATTAAAAGCTCCTAGCCATGCAAGTTTCCTCACGATGTTTTCTTTTAAGGCAAGTGGGAATTCATTTCCATTATGTACTCAACTACAGATATGTGCAACAGGAATAGGATATTTAAACTCCCGTGTGAGAGGTTGGAATAACTATTAAATGATCACCTTGAAAGTGGCTAAATTTCCTCTATGTATCTTTAAACATCTGTTTTCTTCCTTTCCAGCATCATCAACATCGACTGGCGTTACCAGGTGTGGAAGGCAGGCGTGACCATCACGGATAACTCGTTCCTCTACTCACTCTGGTACTTCTCTTTCTCCGTGATGGGCAACTTCAACAACTTCTTCTTCGCCGCCCACTTGCTGGACGTCGCCGTCGGCTTCAAGACGCTGAGGACCATCTTGCAGTCCGTCACGCATAACGGGAAACAGGTACTACTAAACTGTAACGTCCATGTACGTAGCCAGGGGTCAAGGGGGGAAAATTACCCCCTCCCCGATATAATCAACATCCATGGACATTGCCAGGGGTCATGAGAGAAAAATGCCCTCCCCTCCACTATAAACTTCTATGTCCACTTGAAATAAATATAGTGTTAAAGAATTAGTTGTTAGGAGATAAGAGAGGAAAATGCCCGTTTTAAAATCTTTTTTGCCCACTCTAAAAATATTAGTATTCGTATTATACTAGGTATTATATTAAATATTAGTAGTATAATAGTAAAAAATATTACTACGGAGTTAGTTGTTTTAGTTTTTAAATAACAAAATGTTATTGCTGATTGTGATCTTTTCTAGACAACATTTAAAAAAAAAATGAAAGTAGCAAACGAGCATGCAACCCACCTGATGTTAAGTAGTCGCAGCCCATAGACATCCACGTACAACCACAAACATGACCGAAATCCTATCTGAGCTCGCAAGTAGATACGTAGACATGGTCACCTTGCTTCACAGTGTAGCCGGCAACGGCATCTCTCCAACCGAAACAGAAGTATTGCTTACAGCGGATTTTGAGCTGTGGTGGTACCTCCCCGATCGAACTATAGTTCTCTCACCCACAAAGCCAATACAAGCCAAGATAAGCCGTCGTTTGTTTACCGATAAATTTAAATGGCCTACATTTCTCCATTTATCGACAAATCCTAAGCACCTATTATCTTCCAGCTGGTGCTGACGGTGATGCTGCTAACCATCGTGGTGTACATCTACACGGTGATCGCGTTCAACTTCTTCAGGAAGTTCTACGTGCAAGAGGAAGACGACGAGGTCAACAGAAACTGCCACGACATGCTCACGGTGAGTCCTGTTCTGTTACGGAATTGCCTCTGAACACAGTGAACACTGAACAGAAGGAAGTTTCTACTGGCACTATAATGGTGCATGCTTGATCTGGTGTCTACGTCATCCTTACTCCACTGCACCACTTGCCGAAGGTTGAAGTTCCATCCGCATCAACTGAATTCTGCATCTGCATTCATGGCAGTCCGCCATGTTTCGTTTTGCGCGTTCATTCCTACCATGTGCGTGCAAGACGTGGAGCGAGCGTGAAGTATTCCCTGCACGCTATAATGACATGGAGCACTTCAAAAAGGTGCAAAGAAAAGCATTCGATGTAGCGACTCTGATGTTGTAAATGTCTGATGACGATGACTGCTTTCCATTCCGACCCATCTGCCGTTTCGTTAGGTTAATCTATAAAAAGTATGACAAGGCTTTTTGTTATTTAGCTCTTTGAATGCGGCGCTCATATATAACATAAAGCTAGGATTGCGGGAGGGGGCACTAAACTGGAGCTATTTTTTCTAGACTGGAGATGCGCTGACAATTTACACAAATATTATGTGAATTGTGCATCAGTTATCCACGAATACAGACGTAATGTCGGCTTTCAGTCGTGTAGCGCCGATGTAAACATTGCAGTCGCCCGTAATCAATACAGATTTGAACGTACAACCCAATATACAGCAATGTTGTACGCGCAGGGAAAGTGTCAAAAATAAATATTAAAGCAGCTGAATTCTGCGCAAAAGCCAGTAGTAAAAATGTTGGTTGGGTTCCAGTGCTTCGTGTTCAACATCTACAAGGGCGTGCGCGCCGGCGGCGGCATCGGCGACGAGCTGGAGCCTCCCGACGGCGACGACTCCGAGGTGTACCGCATCATTTTCGACATATCCTTTTTCTTCTTCATCATCGTCATCCTGCTGGCTATTATTCAAGGTGAGTTACAGCTATACAGTGTTCTCTCTCTACTACATAAGTATCTTTACCTCAAGATACGGATTTAAAAATATTAGGTTATAAAAAAGTTTACATTTATAAGTCTGTTGAAAAATTGCGACTACGGTTCTAGACTTAGAAATCTTTTTATTAGATTTTATTATCCAAAAAATGTTTTTCTATTGATCTAGTTAAAATAATTGTGATTTCTGCTATTAATATATATTTTAATATGAATAAATCCTATTTCTTAGTCTTTTATGTTAAATTAAAAATTAAATATTTACTCGCATATAATATAAAAAGCCATTTTGTAGCGGTTTTTAAAAATTTCATTAATTGTATATTTCAGTTTTTCATCTTAAAAGATTACAGATTGAGGTTTACCAACAATAACAATAGCTCTAACGGGGAGATACCGCCATCATAATCCGCCGTGAAGCTATTTTTCGGTTGTAAAGATGCAATGGTTCGGTTGTCGCATTTACTATACTTAAGGCTAGACGGCCTTGTAAGTTTTCAGGAGTAGTAAAATCTCAACGGAAAGTCAGATAAAACTATCATATCCTCACCTGTTATAAACAAATCCTAGATAAGCCTAGTGATTAGTAGTAGTAATAGTGTATAATTAGGGATTAACCTACTCTTTATCAAAAAATCGTAATTACGCCTAATGGCAGTGCATAATTTTGGGTTAAGATCGATGATGATATATTTTCGTTTCCACTCAGGTTTGATCATCGACGCCTTCGGAGAGCTCCGAGACCAGCTGGAGTCGGTGAAGGAAGACATGGAGTCCAACTGCTTCATATGCGGCATTAATAAAGATTATTTTGATAAAGTAAGTACTGGTTTATTTATTCCGCATTTATTTCGCCTCTTCTCCAACACGAAACACCTTACGAGTCGGTGGTAGTTTATTGACGTTCAAAAAGAGTTCTATAAAGAATCTACTTCGAATAAAAATATTTTGATTCTGATTTTTGATTTTATACAATTAATAAAATTGTAAGTAATCGCTGTTTGAAATTTTGAAAATTGAGAAAAGTTTAATCAGGGGTCTTTATTAGCGCAGCGAAACCCAAAACAATAGTTGTTAGCTTTTTCTGTTTGTGCATTTATACGCGCTAATCTTGAAGATGGCTTTCAATTACACAGCTTTGGTCTATTTTTTTATGTGAGAAAAGTAGCAAACGAGCGTGCAAACCACGTAATCTTACGTAGTTGCAGCCCATAGACATCCACGTGCAACTACAAACACATCTGAAATCCTATGAGCTCGAACGTAGATACGTTGCTACTCCTGAGGACTAAGATGGTCGCCTCGCTTCAAAGTGTAGTCGGCAACCTCTCCAACCGAAACACGAGTAATGCTTTACAGCGGATTATGAGGGCAGCAGTGGTAGCTCCCCGGTCGAAGTATGCTTTACCTGCCCTTAATTAAAGAAACAGTTACATTTACAAATGTGTTGTATCTCAGGTACCACACGGATTCGACACGCACGTACAGCGGGAGCACAATTTGGCCAACTACATGTTCTTCCTCATGCATCTCATCAACAAACCAGACACTGAATACACCGGTAAGAGCAAACGAGTAACGCTTACCTCGCCCAGAGGATCAGATCAGAATGACTATTTAAAGTAACGTTGCCAGTTATATAATTCATCCAAATCCATCGGTACTTGATACCATTAATCCATCAAAAGTAAAGAATTTGGATGAAACTTATTGTATAACATTGCAGGTCTAACAAGGATCCTATTCAAACTCATGTTAATATAGAGTTCCATGAAATTAAAAAACAATAATAACTTAACAAATAATTATAACATAATAGAAATAAAAAAAGAAATAAACAACAATAAATAAAACAAAAAATTGCAGTGAAAATTAAGAACTTAGTCTTTCCGACCATCTTGTGTATGACTAATGTAAAAATAACGCTTTGCTCATTAAAAATGTAGACGCCTAATAGAAACTGTTAAGATATACCTATTTTGAAAAATGTTTAAAAATGCGGTTATTTTGTCTACAATGTACCTATGTTTTTCGAAAAATTAGGCGTGAATAGGATGGAAATCGTGGATATGCATGAGAGATTGCATGCAATCTAACCACGAAAATGTTTTTATTATTTTATATAATGGTATTGTTGTAATTTTAAACTTAAACTCTTATTTTTATGAATATCAATTAGACATACAAGGTTAAGAACTACAAACCATTATCCGAAGTACCAGGATTGAATAAATACTCCAAAACTACATCCGCCATGTTCTTGAGTTGAATCAACAATGAGAGCTGCCGCAGGATTGCGCCGAATATGTAGGCGCTGTCCCTCGACTGAATTAATCACCCTCGTGACGTCACGTCTCCAGACAGAGCAAAGCCCCGCCTCTCGCTGTGAGCCATTTCTACCTGTACAGTGTCTAGATATTTATGTTTTGATTTTTCCTCAGGTCAAGAAACCTACGTATGGAATATGTACACACAAAGATGCTGGGACTTCTTCCCGGTGGGAGACTGCTTCAGGAAGCAGTATGAAGACGTGATGGGAGAGTAATCTAGTACAAACGTGTTGTGAATGAATTTTGTACCATAGCTTGTACGCAATAAGACGCAATTTTGAAATTCGTTGCTCAAAACAACACCAATTAAGAAACGACCGTTGAAGTTTGATTTTTAGAATCTTTTACCACTTTCCCTCGGATATACATATGTATATGATTGGGTCAGTATTGCGGGAGGCGGCCTAAACTGGAGCTATCATCTAAGAATACACAGACGTAATTTCCGCCCCCAGTCTTGTAGCGTCGACGTGAAAACAGCACTTTTGTTCGCTCGCAATCCATACAAATGTGTCGGTACAACACAGGTGTGTATCAGTCGCAAGCGCGTCGCGCCCAGAATTACACAGCAATGTTGTAGCCGCAGGGAAAGTGTTAATTAAACATGCATTTTTGTCATAAATATGAAAATTCTAAACTACATTCGCATTTTGCAGTCTTCAATACTTTACTTAGAAATATAGTTTTTAAATAAAATATATGCTCTTTATTAATAAATTATATAACAAATATAGTGAAATATTCTTGTCATTGCGACGTTTGTGAATTTTGGTATAAAAAGGATAGTAATAATATTTATTAATGAATTGTATAATTATTAGTAAAAAAAACTTGCATTCTAGTATGCCATGAATGATTAAGCCAATTTGCATTGAAGTTAAAATTATTAGTTATGTTCAATTACTCTGATATTAATATACCTAACCAAATTAAGATTGAAACTTAAATTATTCCAAGTGAAAGTATTCTGTAATTTAAATTTTAAATCAAATTACATTAATCTAGCGGAGCAAAAATATTTTAATATAATTGTCTTAACGAGTTATGTTCCCATACTCTCTACATTTAAATGATACATATTTTCATTCGAACAGAACATTGATAGTATTTCCGTTAAACTTCAACGGTTTTCTTTATATCTTAAGATATTATTATAATAAGATTTCCCAATCGCTTCCAAACTTAAAATTCGTCTTGATATTAAAGATTATATTTTACTTACGTGTTACGGGTTGTAACAAATAATTAAGGTGGCCTTTCCAAGTAAACTTTTCTATTTTAACTTTTCGATATAGTTTATGTAAGATAAATATAAATCTGTTAATTAAAAATAAAGAATTAAATATATTTAACTATATTGAATGTTGTGTTTTTTTAACCTGTATTTTTACTCATTTTTAATCTGTTAAGCCAAATTCTTTAAATGTATATACATATTTGGAGTTGTGTTTATGTATTTACACACGGGTCTGTGTGTGTGTTCCGAGGTAGGTATTATATTATTAATAACTTTGCTTCACTATAGCGTTCATATATTACAACTACAACGTGTCAGGATTCCGGGAGGCGGCACGAAACTGGACCTTTTTTCTCTAGACTCTAATATTGTATTTTAGCATCAGTATAGTATCACGAATACACAGACTAGATGCGCCGAGAATTCACATAAATATTGTATTTTTAGCATCAGTATGGAACCACGCATACATAGACAAGATGCGCCGAGAATTCACATAAATATTGTATTTTTAGCATCAGTATAATATCCACGCATACACAGACAAAATGCGCCGAGAATTCATATAAATATTGTATTTTTAGCATCAGTATAGTATCCACGCATACACAGACGTAATTTCCGCTGTATTGTAACGCCGACGTCACCACAAAAAGCTGTTAAACAGTCGCTGCAGTCTACGGAAATCAACATTCAAACTCAAACAGAACTGAAGTCCTCTCGTATATGCATTGCTCCGCTTGAGAACCAAAACAGCTTGCATGTATAGCTAAAATGTTTGTTACACTCATTTTCAGAATACATATTCATTTTAATAAATACTGATTTAATGTAAAAAATAAGTCAATAATAAAAAAAAAAAAAAAAAAAAAAAAAAAAAAATATTTATTTAAAAAAAATTAAAAAAAAAAAAAAAAAAAAAAAAAAATTAAAATTAAAATTTAAAATGTATGGATTTACACATTTTTACTCAGACAACACAATATCAAAAGAGCTTATATTTACATTTTCGAATATTGGAATGAGGCACAACTAAATATATAAATAAAATTGTGCGTACGCTAATTACAAGTTAACAAATTGAAAGTTACATTTAAGGGTTTTAAGTTGCGGGAGGCAGCACTAGACTAGATATTTCTTCTAAAAAAGAGATGCGACGACAATTCACACACCAGTTGAATTTAACCGCATTCGTGTAGCGTGTATGAATACATAGCCTTTATGTTCGCTAACAGTCTTGTAGCGTCTACGGAAACAACAATTGTGTTCGCCCATAAACTTACAGATACATACAGATTTTTATTAACACCGTAACAAGTTATTTGCAACCGCATGAGCGTTAAACAAAGTGAAACAGCAGTTGTTTCCCGTAGTTAGAGTGTTAAACAGTTAACGGTTTTAAACCCTTACAACCAATAGACCACGAGCCAGTTACAAATTTCCTCGCTTGGCTTTTATCAACGCGGAGAGCAAGTTTAGGGCCCAATCGCTGCAACCAGCGCGCCGCACTGACTCTTCTACCTCGGGCAGATTTCCAGGATATGCGACACCGCGTCTCCTGCGCTATCTTACACTGTACACCTCGGGTCCGGTGTGCTAGCCCTTCGGTGGCAGTAACTTTCGAAGGATCTATACCCTGAAAGCAGGCACCAGGCAGAAAGTAAGGACCCGTGAAGAATCCTCCAGGACTTTCAAACCGCACACGGCACGCCAGGACAGCTTCAGTGAACGTCATGACAACTATGGAGCCGCCCTGTTGCGGCACGAACGTGTTCACCGAAACGCAGTTGGTCACCATCAACCCGACAGCCACCGATCACTCCAGTATCAAATCAGGTGCGCTCGTCGCCGGACATTTCAAGTCGCAGACTTGGTTTTGAAATCCCCGGCGACGATCACTACACCTCCATGATCCCGCTGGGCAATAAGGGCTTCGACAGTTAGTCGTTAGCGCGAGCTTGGCTAGGCTTCTAGGACGTTTGCGGACCTTTGCGGAGACAAAACTGTGGTTTCTCTCTACCCCGCAGAGATCTGAAGAACCGGTCGTGGTCTGGGTCCCGATGACCACGATACCAGGTTCCCCGCTCGGTTCTCCATCGAAAGGATGAAGTAAGATTCGGCCACTATCGCCACGTACTTCGACCACTCTGCCATGCACACAGGTCTTGAGCCCTAGCACAGTGGCAGAGTGGCATATTTATCTACGGCCATCTTAACCCCCCAAGGCCTGTGACTTGGACTGGCTAGCGGCCTATATGGTGGCTTTTGGGACCAACTTCAGGCTTACTCCGGCTCTGCAACGTGCAACTCCTCCCATTTCATAGGCTAGAACACCCGGAAGCAATCCGGGAGTCTGCCCGCTCTGCGCTATTTACCAGGCCAGGTTTTCGCCAGGCCAAAGTACAGACCAGTCGTCGCAGAATGTTCGTATCATATTTTGTTGGGGTCTACGTCCACGGTGGACTCGACCCCTTGTGCCATCAGTTTCCTTACAGCCCTGCCAGAAACGGCTCGGAAAGTTTGAGGACACAGAGTCAAAGCTACCATCCGACAACGCTTGGTCCAGCTTCTCCCAGTTTAATACTTGTCGGTTTCCAATCCGCAAATCCGTGACGGGGTGTTTGATCAAGCGATTTTTTGTTCCCACGATTATGGGGGAACGGAGAATCCATCCGGGCAGTGCCTCCCTGTACCTGGATAAGCGTGAGCGTAACCCACCGCGGTTCGGCCGGTGCCGCGGTGTGTAACGCAAATCTGTTGCTAGCCCGTGGTCTACAAAGTCGAACATATAATTCACAAAAAAAAATAAAAAACAACTTAACTTATATTAAGAGGATATGAGAAAAAGAAACTTTTTTTAACGTAACTATGTTACATCGATTATCATCAACTGTTTACTTAATCTATGTTTTATCAGTCTTCAAAAAGCTAATAAAATAGGATAACTTTTCACAAAATTAAATAGCTTAAATTAATCATCTTTAATCGTTAAGGCCTCAAGCAAATCAATAATAGTGTTGCCAGTTATCGCTAGGTTGTCGATAGATTGTCAATACTACAGTGGCCTCGTAAGCTAGGCACAATATCGACGAAACTATCGATACTATTTTATCTTTCAATTAAAAAACTAATATTCGGGTACAATTCTGGTATTATGGTGTTTGGTCTAATCGGCCATTTTGTTTTATATTCGGTCTAATATTGCAAACTATTCGAATACCTAATTATGAAAATAAACAGCAAAAATAAACTATTTAGTTTATATTTTAACATGAAATAATATGAGTAATTACATTTTACACCTAAAACACAATTTGGCATAATAATTAACAGGTAAACATTGGTAGACGGTGTTCGATGGTTTTTCTATCTATATACATACTATCGATAGGCCTTTCAATAATGCGCCTTCTTTTCAAGGTCATCGATCTATCGACTATCGATAGTTAGGCAACACTATGTATATATACAATATACGAGCTTTATACCGCGGCTTGCCCGCTATATATAAACTTAGATACCGGTTTTGAACTGTATAGCAACACGTAATTTTAAAAAAGCATAAATAACAGTTAATAAAACTATAGATATTAGTAGGTACTGTTTAGTTGCAAGATTATTTAGCATACATAGTGCATATATATAACAAGAGCAGAGATTCAGGCGCTCTGTGTACAAAATTTGAGGTAGATTAAATTATTTTTCCCGTTATAGAAATACAAATAAAGTTCTTGTTAAAAACTACTTTGCAAAAGTCCACCTCCACAATGTATAATGGTATATATTTCAAAGCAAGTACTATACCCACCCTCTCTCCTGGATGGGACAACGTGATGTGATTAAAAATACCATTACACATATTAGTACCAACACGTGTTTCACCCCAAAACAGAGCATCATCAGGGTAAGTTGACTCTGCGATGGTTAATCGATGAGTGACATTTTTGTCGGACTGCCGGCCTTTTATACTGGCCACTATAACAACTTAATACCATGGATTTCCGCAAAGTAACTCCTGATACTATTAACTATCTTAATACAAAGAAATAAAAGTGGACAATGTTCCACTTTTATTTAATAATAATGAAGATATAAAGAAATAGATTGCCTGCAATTATTTTATTATTAAAGGAAAGCGTATAAGTGGTAAGTGGTAAGTGGTCATAGGCCAATGGTCATTTGTAACTCCTCATATAATAATCGTCCCGCCAGAAGTCAATTACAGAAGCATTACTACTCTGCTATGCTATTGTTTCTGGTTCTGCAATAGTCATAACAACGGTAAATGACTAACCATTTTCATACCGAAATCACTTTTTTTTAATAATATTTTTTTATAACGAAATAAAAGAATTGCTTCAAGACAGAAATGGATATGAGGTTGGTTCCCCCACGTTCTTAAAAACACTTGTCAACCATAGTTATGATACATAGGCAGGTGAGAGCGAATGCTCAACAAATAATAAGAGAAGGAAGGCGATAGACGCATACTTATCTGTCAGTTATACTTATTCCGCATTTCAGTAAAAATAACAATTGCTCACTACGCACGCGCAAGTAAAGAGAGACTATTCGTCTCTAAAAAAAGAGAGAGCATCATTTGCTCTCTCTTTTTTTCGATAAACACATTTTAGGCGACTCCCCCACTCTATGTATAATATCACTATATTGTCAACTCTGTCACTTTTGACAGCTGTCAAGTTTAATGACACTGACAAAATCACAAAGACAGACATGCTAGGTCATATCTCGTGCAGAAAATTGCGATTACAATTCAGCATAAGCACGAGCTCCCTTTAGATTGTTTAGGTTGGGCTTTTTTTGTAACTAGTTTTAAGGTTCTACATATATCATTATTGTAATTAAATGTAAATAAATATTTAAGACAGACTATAAAACGGGACATCGAGATTTTATACAAAATACCTTAAGGACATGATTTCAAATATAGAATAACTAGTTGACACATGCGACTTCGTCTGCGTTATTTATTATCAGAAAAAATATCTTGCTTACTTTGTGGCAATATATAAATAAACATCGCTGAACGCGTAAGGCGTATCTTGTTTATGAGAGAAGAGTAGCTAACGAGCATGCAAACCACCTGATGTTAAATAGTCGAAGCCCATAGACATCCATACACAATCTCAAACACGACTGAAATCCTAACTGAGCTCGAACGTAGATACGTTGCTACTCCTGAGGACTAAGATCGTCGCCTCGCTTCAAAGTATAGACAACCGCACCTCTCCAACCAAAACACGAGTAATTTACGGCGGATTATGAGGTTCAGCGATTTCGGCTCTTCTCTTTGTCTATCTCTCTCTTCTCTATCTCTCGTCTGTCAATCACGTTCTTCTTTTACAAAATAGATTGTGTACACACGCAAGCCTTTCATAAACTAACTGACAGACGGTTGTTTATGAGCGAGATACAAAGTAAATATACTTGTCAGCGCGCTGACAAGGAATATGACGTCAAACCATCGGTGGTAGAAGTTGAACTGCAGATCCCCGAGCACCTGGGTGATGATGATACGGTACTCCGGCGGCATGTTCATCCGCATCAGGAGGACTGACGAGCAGAAATACATACCCATTATCTGGGCTAGTATTAGTACTATAATGTTTGATGATTTCGATGATGAGATTTTGTAGAAGAACTGAAAAGGAATTTATTGACATATTAGAAAATGTCGTTTTTTTCACATCTTTAAAATAATTAATTGCCGCTATTAAAACTATTGATTTAGCGAAATTACAAAACAAAGGTAAAATAACTAAATCAAAATTAATATTTAAAAAAAACATGCCAACAAGTTTAGAACTTTTTTTTTCTCTTTTTTGCAGTCAGTTAAAAAGTAACAAATATTTAAATAATCCATAGAAATTATCTATTTATTTTTTTATATATTATTGAAACAATCAAGTGGTACTAAAGCCAATTTTATTGCTAAAAGGTTAGAAAGTTATTAATAATAATAACTTTCAAAATTAATAATCACTTGCTTTCTTTTCAAAATTAATAATCACTTGCTTTAACTTTGAAGGTAAACTGTATTCCTGAAATTTCTTAGCAAAATTCTAAAAGTCTGTCAAGTTTCCAATCCGCAGTTAACCAGGCTTTTATTAACCTTTCTCATTTAGAAATACTCATGTACAGCTAAGGAACAACTTGCAAAACACAAGTGATAATTAATTTCTAATACATTCATAAAACAAAAACATATGAGGAATGTGCCAGGGATTGAACCCCGGACCCCCCTTTGATAAACTGGACCGAAAAACACTAAGCTACCACTACCTAATATTAAATAAAATTTTATTTAATGTCAGTCCAGTCATGTTTTTCCTACCATAGTAATATGTATTACTACAGTGGAAAAAAATTGAAATTGAAAAGTCCTTACAAAGTCAAAAGTCAAAAATGACGCTTGGACTAACCTTAGTCAAAGTGAGCAGTAACCCCCTGATGCTTGTAAGGACTATACACCCCACGAGTATGAAGGACACGTGCTGGGACCAGAAAGCGACGTCTATGCTCAGGCCCAGCCAGTGGACAACTATCTCGAGCCCACGGGTCACTGGGTCCTTTTTGCCCACTCGGTCGAATACTATGTTTATTGTTGACTGGAATAATACAATATAAAATACAATGCAATACAAAACAATATGACAGTAAAAGAAAGATCTTTTGTGCGAGTAGAGCAGCAAACGAATGTGCAGACCACATTGTGTTAACACTTTCCCTGCTGTGTACTTACGGCTTGTACACACCTGTGTTGTACAAAAATATGTATGGATTACGAGTGAACACAAGCTGTGTTTAAATCGGCGCTATAAGACTGATGGCCGACATTACGTCTGTGTATTCGTAGATGATACACCGATGCTAAAATACAATATTTCAGTAATTTGTCGGCGTATTTTCAGATTAACCAAATAAGCTCTAGTTTAGGGCCGCCTCCCACAACACGGACCGGGTCTTATACGCGCCGCAGTCAAAGTGTTAAGTGGTTGCAGCTCTTGGTCATCACCATCCCTATCTGAGCTCGTACTTAGATGCCTTGCTACTCCTGAGGACTAAGAACGTAGCCTCGCTTCAAAGTGTAGTCGGCAACCGCCCTTCTCCAACCGAAACACAAGTAATGTTTTACGGCGGATTATGAGGGCGGCGGTGGTACCTCCCCGGTCGAACTATAGTT
>DWON01006867.1:0-13467 GCA_018251015.1 Phocides pigmalion okeechobee
GAAGAACATGTTGCTTTACGGCGGGTTATGAGGGTGGCGGTGGTGCCGCCCCGGGCGAGCTCTAACGGCTCTACTACTCACATATATATTTAAATTAACTGAAATGAAATAAAAGTCTCGCCCGGATGGGATTCAGCCTTGTTCACTGCGTGTTCTGTATTATGACATACCTATTTGAGTTACTTATGTGTTTACAAAACAAAATTTTCTTTCCTTAAGTTCAAAATTCCTTGTACGGTGTGAGTCCCACTTATAACACGTCGATTGGTTATTTTATTTCATTTAAATTATAGTAACATCGTGTTCGTCTCGACGGTAGAGTAAAATGAAGATAAATAAAAAATATATCATAAAAACAACAATATGAATTAAGAGAATATATTTTCATTTTTTCAATGCAGACTATTAAATATATTAGGAAGCTCGTGTCTAGTAGTGGGTTAGTAATGAGATGATGATGATGACGAAATACTTGTAGACTAATGCGATGATAAATAGACAGGCATACGCGATTCCTACAAGCGCTCTGTTTTACAGATGTTCAGAACCGATATTCAGAAGAAAAAATACAAAATGCAAAATTATTTTTGTGGGAAATTGCTTGAAAATTGTAAGTAAAGCGGTAGAGACGAGTTGTTACAAACCCCTAGTGCACGCGACATTGTCGTGAAAATCGTGGGTGATTTAGTCTAAGTGCACTGAAAGTGACTGAGTACCTACTGTGGAAAGTTACAAATGCATTTTACTTGTTTCTATGTATTTATTTATAATAAAATATGATCGTGATATACTAAACAAGCATCCAACTTTCAAACCAAAGCTTTTACGTAGGTACTTTTGTAGCTACTGAAATTATGATAGCGTTAATAATAATGTATATAGTCTTGTAATTATCTTTTAATTGCAATCGTACATACAGATATGTCATATCTATTTCAAGGAACTGAAATGAATCATTTTACTGTGTTCACTCGATTGTGTCGCCGCAGGTGGCAAAATATAAAAAAAAACTTCATAAATGCGTACAACGTAATAGATAAAACTCTTTAATACCTAATTTATCACACAGTTAACTTAATGCAACAGGTTAAGTAAGAGAAATAAGGTTAAGAAAGAGAGGGAAAATGGCTCATTAAGAGCAAAAGTAACAAAATCGGTCTTGTTTGTTCCAATACTCAATCATAGGGTCAGGGTTTTATATGTAGAAGCAGCAAACAAGCTCAAACCCACCCAGAAGTGATGTAAAGTGGCCACTGTATTCCAATTTCATCTATAATTGACCCTTAATGAGTGGATGCAGTTGATCCTTGACTAATTTAAAACCATTTGGAACGCCTCAAATTAGTATATGTATATTGCTGCACCTTTTGTTGTGTGCCTATTGCTACATCTTAGAAAACAAAACATACATTTGCCGGCGATGCTGTTTCGGACAAACTACAAAGAGTTCTACCATATTTATAAATAAATAAATAGTTATAATAGACGAACAGTGTAGTATATTAGTAACTATGCCAATGTAGTAGGTACATAAAGATTTTCAAGTTTGATTACCGTCCAAGCCAAAAAATCCGAAAGATGGATTTTCGTATTCTCGGATCGGTTTAGTGTACTTTGTTTTTTTATGTAATGATGATCTAGCACCACAGGAAAATATGGCTTTGAGTGCATAAAACAAAAATATGAGCTAATGTAATTTATATGTAAGCAGGTAAACGCAATATTTTGTTAAATTAAATTTAGTATGAATATTACAACAGTAGTCCTTACATAAGATCTGGTGGGATACATGCTACTTACCAGGTCCTTTTTATATATAAGTATAACAAGCTTTAAAACTTTATTTTTAAATTAAAAACCGGTTTTTTATTATACTTACTTGTGTATATTGATCAAAAACTTATATTTACTTTTTCATTACAGAGGTAGACACGATACAATAGATGTTTATTATTAGATATGGCTTTGTTTTAGTAAAAGTTAAAGTGTTCGATCCGGTAGGTTCCCTTGCGTGTCCCACACCTATAGCCCCGTCGGCGGCGGATCGGCGCACTGAGTGCCATCGAGCTCGTAATCCGTCAGCTGCGCTCTCTCCCAGGCCTTCGTGGATCCCTTAATTGGTTTGGAAACCCTCTTCGCGGCCTGCCGTGCCGCCGCCCATTTAGACACACTGCGCCTAACCAGATTGCCATAACGAAATATTCGTGAAAACCCATTGACTTCTCTCTTCGCTCGTAATCGAGCTCAACTTCGATACATTTGGAAACTTTCCTTGTCGTAAATTCGCCTTAAGTACCATAGGTGCTGACTGCTGTGCTACGCCCAATATCAGTTTGTTTCGTCACGAAAGATAGCTATGTAGATACTAATTTGACTATTATTAACTTTTGGCCTTGAATACAAGGTTTAATTTTGATGACATCTCTGTGTTTCGCAACCATGTCATTAGACGAAAGTAGAATAATTTGTTTATTGCGGTGTACACTGTAGAAAAGAGGTAATGGGAGGGAATCAGTTTGGTCATGGGGTGTTTTTTCTTGCGATTCCTGGCGCACCGCGCATGGTACGGACGGCGCCGGCACATCACAACTGTACATTTATATATATATATATTTAACTTTTACAAAAATTACTTTCCTATCGTGCTCACTATCAACCCCCATTATTTTATCATTAACCGATGCAAATACGAACCTACGCTTTTACGATACCCTTTTACGATCCAGCGCTTAATGATGTCTTATTTGATTTAAATGAATCGTTTTATGTGCAGTCTTCTGTTTTAAGAACAGATGAAGTTTAAACCTGCTTTAAATATTTGTTACATTTTCAGCAATTGTCATCGATTATTATGCATTTTTATGCGTAAAATGAGTTACCCATTTCTTTACTTTATTACAGAACTTTATGATTTTGTCAAAAAACAAATGAACTAGAATGGACTCTACTCACATGACAGATATTATCGAATATATAGATTAGAACGCAACAAACAATACAGAAACAGTATTAATTCTTCATGGGAGTCAGCAATGAGACAATGTCTCCATATTTATTTCATTGCACTTTTAGAGTTTTCGATATTCAGTTTACTAGAGTGAGAACGGATATAATTATCATTATCATTATTATTATCAATAAGAGTATAGGCCAATAAGTTTTGGGTTTCTTAGCGCATCATAATGTAGTTTTTGTCGTCTCTAGTTTATATTTAGTTTGTGAGTCAACATGTATTTAACAACTAAAACAGGTAATCGTCTGTTTTAGTTTGTAATATTTTGATAATTTCATCTCAGGGTAAGATTTACCCAATTATAAATAATTACATGATTGCTACCGCTTCTATTTATATACACTTATTAAACGACTTCCAAAACAGAAGAGGTTGTCAGCCTATTTTATTAATTAAACGCTCAAGATGAACGCTCTGAAAACGCTCAATTTGAAAAAAGATGCAATGAAATTTGGTACTATTTATTGTAGTACAAGAATTATACGCTAATTATTCTTTATGGTAATGAACGGATTCAATAACGAGTACAGTGATGAAACATCGGATATTGTTAGGGAGTATGCAACTTACTGATCCGTGTTAAAGAGGGTAAACACACCTGCTAGACTCCCCTCACTGAATCTGGCGCAACTAACTCGAATTGTTCATCAATATGCAGATACTCGTGTTAGTGCAGAATAACATAAGAAATATTCTTACGTTTACTATTATTCCGCGGGGTTTAATCTTAATTACGCTATATTTTGTCTCAGTATTCAATGAAATGTAGATAGATGCTTGCCTTACTGAGGTAAGCTCATTATCATGCTATTTAAAGAAAAATCTTTTCAGACAGACGGTTGCACTATAATTCATCAGAATTCATTGATCGACAATACTTTCAATGTAACGAAAGAAACGGGCATGTATTAGGTTTAAAGTTTAAGTTTAAAGTACCTATATCTAAAAAAGTGAGGTAGATTAGCCGTACTTATTAAATGTATAGGGCTATAGATAGTTCAGCTGATAATCAGTTGAATTTCTATGAATGTGATTGTTAAACTAAATGCGTTTTGTGTGGGAGGTGGAAGTTTGTGAGGAGGGCGAGCGCACCTGCGCATAACCCTCACCAAATCTGGCGCAGCTTACCTCTCCACAGAACATCGGAGTTTTTACGATAAATCATTCTTCACCAATGTAGCTTTTAGTGTAAATATTTATTGAATTATTTCATAAAAGACTAACGATCCGGCTCAGCTTCGCTCGGGTAATAGAGTTTCTAAACATCTATTTGGAACGACGACTGAATAATATATTAAAATTTATATTTATTTTCTCACTCAATTTACAGAAAAAAACAAATTATTATACACCAAAACTCTCTTTGGGAATAACTCAACCTGTTTTTGAAAACTATGAGAAAACCAGCCCAGTACTTTTGAGTTTATCGCGAAGAAACAGACAGACAGAGCCGACAAGGAACTCTATTTTATAATATTCAGGGGTTACAGAAGATTGCTTTGTATATTTCTTAAATGAATTCTTAGAATAGATGCACTACACAGATTCCTATTCTTTACTTAAAATGCGCCTTGAGATACGTATTTTTTAGTAATTACTAAATACTTGACCTGTACTTAATATTTTCATACCTTCCGTTTAATGGAAACCGTTTATTGAAAAATATTCTCTGAAACATTTGGCGAATCTAAAATAAGTATTTCTTATATTTATCAAATATACCTTTCGTAATTTAAAATGAATTTTGTAACGAAACATAATATTACATAATCTTTCATATATTAGTATATGTTGTGCTCTAAACTTAAACTTACAACTTTGCATACTTTTTAACCTTTAACATGTCTTAATTTCATTCTTATTTACTTTTACTTTCTTTTACTTACTTATACTGTACCTTGAATTATGCGTCGATAGCGATGGGTCCGATAGATATTTTAAAAACTCATTCTCAATAAGTCAATTAAACGATTCATGTTGGTTCGTTGCACGCCACTTAGGGGATCGCTCCCAATATAAATAATTGCCCTTTGTTATTGCCCTTTAGCCAGCCTGGTTGAGGCATCGATTTTATTATCAAGCTTGCGCGTTATGGTACTGCATATGGTATGGAGTGCGTATAGTCCTTCGGCTTAAGTAGGTAGCAAAAGATAGACAAGAAAAGAAAAAAAAAGCAATGTGGGGCGCGGCGGGTATGGCTTATCTCTTGAGGAATAATTTTAAGTTATATTAACGACAAAGTAATAGGTTCATAAAGTAAATAAAATAATTAATAATTAATTACAAAAGTTGGATATAAAAAAGTAACCTACTTGCCTCTCATCCAAGTAGGATATTTAGCATTTAGCTTTTGTAACCAAATTACAATCTGAATCCGAAACACCTGTGAAATTCGATCGATATAATACATTTATTCACAAAAAAGACAAAAAGACTATTTACATGCTATTAAATCTATTTGTTATCAGTAACTTAATCCTTACAGACTCTCCGTCGTTCATTGTTTTATTCTCTGATTGTTCTTTAAGTAATCTCCAGTTGCACACCTGCAGTCGTAAAGTTAATCCTATTATACTTGTGGTTATCACTTTACTTTTGTGAGATGCTCTATTTATTTATTTATTCTTATATAATATCAACAGCTGGATACATTACAGGCGTTTTATATATTGACAATTATTGATATGTGAAAAAACCAATTAAAGGTGAAAACTACATTTAACATTAAATCTTAGAACATTTTTAACTCTCTAGCTATAGATGGTAGAAACATAGTCCGATAGAAGAACTCCTACCGTTATCCCCTTAGTTCCAACGAAGAAATTCTTGTGTCTCTGTTGGAGAGATACATTTGTTGGATATGCTTGCAATCGAGGCGACCATTTTAGACCCCAGGAGAAGCATCGAATCTATATATGAACTCAGGATATTTGTGAAAGTCTATATGCTACATTGATCTCATAAAATCATGTGGCCTGCATAAGAAAACATAAAGAAACTTAATAATAGCGTGTTTGTTGTTTTAGTAATTCCAATGAATATTACAAAATTGCCATCACACTTGCAAAGCTAATTTGTAAGAACATTAAATTTTATATACGTGACAAGTTAAGTATATTTAAATTATATATTTTGTTGACTTACAATAATTACGTAAACCAGTGTAAAAAAAGAATGTATGATCCTGATCCTGATAAAATTTATTAAAATAATCTCGTGATTTAACTAAAATTATGTCTAATCACTTCTGTTAGTTATGCTACAAGTAAGTATTAGTAACAAATATTTAAGGCAAAATAGTTGGGTAAAGAACCAACTTAATTGTCTTGTTATGGAAGGTTCATATATTAGGATCAAATGGATTATTCAAGTTCGCGAATCTCACCAATCACAATCTTAATGATTAAAAAAATCCTTCTAATTAAAATTAACATACATGCTCTAATTGGCCCAATAATTGATTATAATACTTAGGTATTTCTTATCTTGTTGAGGATCTTCCTAATTGTCATATTTCAAAACAAAGGGAAAAATACCATTATTTTGAGAGAGCTTAATAACACGATAATATTGGATTTTCATCATTATCTTTTAAATGTACCTATATCGTTGTAAGTAGGTGGATATCTATTCAAGATATCTTGATTTAGGTAGCTATCTTTTTTTAGCATACTTGTTTCAAGTAATGGTGCCTAACGGTAGGTGATAAGTTATACTCACCTTTATTTTGTATAAGGATATTCTTGAGACTTTCAGGAAATGTTGTAGTTAATGAACTAATTAAAGCTCATAAAAAACTTAACGTACTTAATGCGAAACATCTGTATGTACCCTATAACTCAATGGATACTTTTAAGAACAACTTGAAATGTAATTCAGTATGAATTTGGTCATTCGGCGTATACTAACTGATAGAAAAAGCATTTGTGAAACAATGCACTGCGCACACGTGCAAGTCATAAACTAATAACCCTGGGACTTCTACCTGTTCACGGAACTTGAACAATATTCTATTATTTGTCTTATGATTGACAATGTCCTAAGAACTTGCACATGTTTCTACTTCCATTGAGCGGTTTGTTTCTCGTCTTAACTTGACCACGAATATATTTGCTAATAAACAAATTCAACTTGAATACATACACATATTGGTGTATTTTTTTTAAGAAATACAACTTTATAATGGAGCCGTTTTTAATATAAATACATCTGTTTTAACGGAGACAACTATTATGATTTTTTTACAAAAAGCAACAAAAGAGAAAGCAAAAATGTGGACATAGGCTTACACGGTCTTATTAAAAACACTCTAAATGAAAATCGTTATCCGGGGCATTTAGAGCGGCGTCCATAACGAACCGGCCTCAACAATGGGCTTAACGCGCGCACTCATTACAAAAAGCGACATAACGTAACGTGCTACGTCGAAAGCTCCTTTATTCAAAGTGTATACTTCAGTTTTTTGTTGGGAAGGCTTCAGGAGATCCACGATTGGCCGACGGGGGTCCCGCCCAGGCGGCCGCGGACGTCTATTGGTGGACGTGAATTGAGCACCCTCAACGGAGCTGAGTAGGCTGTCGAGGCACGAGGGCGGCGCGGGGTGTTCTTCACCCCGAGGGCCACTCGAGGGTTGTTTAGTGCGGGCGCGGCGTCCTGAGACGCAGCACGTGTTTTCACGAGCGGGTAGTTTTGTCGTCAAGATTATTCCGAAAGCGAGTTCTCCCGTCCGGGAGATGAAGTGCGAGGAAGGAGAGGCGCGCTCGCCGCCGCCGCTGCTGCCGCCGGCCTCGTTGCTGGCATGGAGCCCCATCCTGCTGCCGCCCTGGGGCCCGGCTTTTTTACCGGCGCTGTACCCTGCTGCCTTCCGCTCCGCTTTCCCAGGGTGAGCGACGGATTGTGTTTCTCTTGTAAAATAGTGTGAAAACTCAATTTGATGTGATAAATATGTGAAAAATGTGTTTCCCAATTTTGCGAAGTGCACATTTTGCGACAACCCGTAATTCGATACGATATTAATTTACTTGAGAAGTTAATTAAGAAAATAGTATCTTTAATTTTTTCCACAATTACTTATTTCATCCTTTTAATACAGTTGCATCCTCAGAAACTACATAAAGTATTGTTACTCGGAGATCAGATGAGTAGTAGTCAGATAAATATAATATCAGAATTTAAAACAGGCTTTTTAAATAGTGGTAATATCTTGGCACCTGTATATATTATGAAAGTGCAAACAAGTTTACCTCACGTCTAAGGGTCACTTGGCTCACGTAAACCCTAAGACTGAAATGCAACGGCTCGAAAAAATGAATCCACCTTATCATTTTAACATTAGAACATAGCAGCCTTACAATATTGCTAGAAGACAAAAATACACTCTCTGTCCCAGTTATTATCAGCGGCTTCGTTACCAAAGGTGATAAACGGAAATAAATATTACTAACTTATTGATGTTGGTGCCGTCGCGGGCAAATATCAAAGATTTCTACCACCTGTAAACCAGTGACTTAATAAAATAAAAAGCTTAAATTTTATTAAGTCACTGGTTAAATGCTTAAATGTTCTAAAAGTTAACTACTAATCGATACTTAACTTACGTATGTAATAAATTAGAATTTAAAAGGTGTATTTTTATATAAGTTTGTAAGGTCAAACAAAAAGGAACTAAAAACTAAAGTACACTTAATATGTACTGTGGTAGATCATAATCATACTTATTAAAACAGTAGCATAAGGTTAATTTGTGTGAAGTATGGCGTCCAATAGAATAAACTTCTAAATTTGGTAAACCGTGACATGTCACAGTGTCCGCCGGATGTCAAGTGAGAGGTTGTTAATAGTCCTGTTTACAACCTGCTAAAGGACCTTGTGCGACACCGCCCTTTCACGCCATCACGTACGGGACCGCGGGAACATTTCACGTCTACATGTAATTCCGATGTTTTAATAGACATCACAATGTTAGGATACGGTCTTATTGAAACCCGGACCGCCTTCTTTATATCGGTCACGTTTTCTCGAGAGCCCTTCTTTTGACAATTCGTTTTGAAGTTGGAATGTTGTGTTTTCTTTCAATTACAGCCTCTTAAGACGTGCTTGTTACTTATTTCTTAAGCTGATGTTAACTGATCGGTTTACTTTAGACGCTTTGTAAATAGATGTTCAACAATCCATGTAGTAGACGGTGTAGGCTCCTTTAATTTTATGTTTTATGTAGATATGTGCTAATTTTAGGTGTAGAACTTTCATTCTTATTATTACGTTTCGTTTTACATATTTGAATATTTTAACTTCTTTAAGAATCCAATCCATCGAATAAAAGTTGGTCATCAGCTCGTTGTAGTCCTCTTTATTCTTTGTTCTACGGAATAGCTCAGCTGCGCCAGCTATTTCGGTTCAATCTCTGATATTCCGTAACCACGACTTTTCTTTAAACATATTTTGTACATAATTCTAAAATAACTTCAATCTTTACAATGAATAATAATAAATATCTTAAAATTCCACTCTAAAACATTACACCAGTCCTGTAATTTTTTACTTCATGTTATATTTTTGTTTTGACATATTTTTTCTTTTATACAGGCTCTTGGACAGTATGAAGATGCCAGGACAGCGGCCCGGGTTCCAAATATCTGATATCTTGGGCCTTAATGAAGCTAAGGGTCTCGAGGCTCCTCCTCAGGGTCCCATGGGTGGTTTCTCTCTGGATCTTCCACCATACGCGCCTCCCCAGCACCATTACTCCCATGAGCTGTTAAGACACCACCAGCCTTGGTCATCTTTGGAACAACATGAAACTACCGGTAAGCGTTGTCAAAAATTTTATCAAAGTATTTATCATCTAACTCTCCCAGTGGCAATGAATATTTTCGCATCTAAATAAATTTTTATAGTAAGCCCGTGCAGGTAATTTGTACTTAGTACCGTAGTAATAAGTTGGTCCGATGGTAGAACTCTTCGACCGGGGACGTAGGACCAACGATCTCAAATTTTCCCGCGAAGTAACCTTTGTTTCGGTTGGGCAGGCACGGTTGTCGGCTACATTTAGAAACGAGCCGACCATCATAGTGCTCAGGAGTAGCAACGAATCAACTTCCGACCTCAAATAGAAAACCCTGCTGCTGACTGCTGTGACTACTTATCTTCAACTAGCATGCTCATTTGAGACTCTTCTCAAATAAAAAATATCTTCGCAACATTAGACTTATTAAGTATTTTAATATTGTTTTGTATAATTCGCAAAACATTGTTAGAGCAATGTAAAACCATTGTGTAGGTACTTACTAAATTAAGTATTTGTTCCAAAAGTTTAGGTTTATAACACGACGAAAAACATAATTTAAGCTCGTTTTTACGTAATTTTTTTTAAGTTTCTGAATATAACATTGGGCATTTTTTTAAATATAAATAATGCATCTAGAACATCAACACACGGATACATAAATCGTTGACATAACTTTACTTCAATTACGAAGTTACCTTATGTAATCGAAGGTTAGTTAACTAAACATTAGTCAATGGGGCACTTGTTCACGATTGTTAGTAAATACGACACTCTTACATACTGCTGCGATACTACATTTTGTGAATGGAGCACAACTTCAGATAATGGTGCTTCATTAAAGTTTATTACAGCTTTCCACAGCACGATTTCTAATGTAGTTGTTTTAACTGTAAATCTTATACGTAATTTCGTATACGACAAATCAATACTATTAATTAATATTATTTATTTTTATGCCAATAAAAATATATTTCTGTTGAGATAAGTAAAGGCGTTTTAATATTATTTTATCGGCTGCAACAAATGTTAGGTATTTCCTTGTATTGTAAAATAGGTATGTGAAGCCGTAATAAAATCATCAAGAAATATGTGGTTAAGATAATTCGATCAGTCGTTATTGATAGCAAATTGAGAAATAACTTATCTGTTGATGGTTTCCATCACATAGTAAGTAGGTATAGTATATCGCAACCAACTGAACTTGATACGATTATCGGCTAACGCCAATACCAGAAACAGGCTGTGACAATACTCACAATTTCATTTCTCTGTCTGTTCATTGCATAACTTTACTATGTAACAGGAATTATGCGTTTTTATTTTTTTATATTAATTCGAAATATTCTTCATACATAGTAGGTACCGGAACAAGTATATAAAATATGAAAACGGGTAAATACTATATTATATCATGGTTAAATACTCTTATTTAATTGCGGTTAGGATATTGTAAGTGCGGTTAAACAGTTTTTTTTTATTAAAATGCCTAAAATAAGATTTTTTGATGAGAAGAACCAAAGATCCAATAGCAGAATTGTGCGTACACTATACATACGTACCTGTTTAAATTATTGTTTGTTTTGAGAGTAAAATAATGTAGGTATACATCTGAACGAACTTTACTATTTAATACTCAAGTAAATATATTCGTTTTGTTTAGAAATTGTTAGTTGATGATATTGAGACAATTTAATACTAGACTAATAATAAACTGTTATAATTACTGTTCCATAAGATTTAAATGTGTAAGTAGAGCATTAAATAATATTATTTGCTTAGTGCGGTCACAGCTTTAATGTCATGCTACAAGAAATGACATTTTTATCCGAAGATAAGGATAAATGCTACATACATGGTATATTCCATAGATATTTACAGAATATACGAATAAAATAGAGATATCGCGTTTGTTATTTCGACCAGAGTTGGTAAATATTATAATGGTTTTAATATTTACTCGGAAATATATAAGAATTAGTCTTTTTATACATTGGAAATGTAGAAAACGAACGTGCAAACAGTACTAAAATCCACCCTGACGTAGTCCTTAAATGGATGAATACTCCTGAAGACTGAGATAGTGGCCTTGCTTGTAAGTGTACCTGGCAACCGCACTTTTACAACCAAAGCACAAGAACTAGCTTATAGTGGATTGTGAGGACAGCGATGGTGCCTCCCCGATCGAAATGTAGTTCACCTTGCAAAATTCCAATTTATATAACTAATTGTCATTAACCACAATATAAAAATAGGTATCATAAATAATAATAAATTGGTAGAAACGTATACTTAGTCACATATTTGAAGTAACTACAAATAAAAGTTAATATAAAATGTATATTAGTATAATTAAACATATAAGCTTTTGTCTGTATGTGCCAAATGTGCTCTATTTAATACTAGTCAGAAAGTACTTAAGAATAGTGATCAGAAGTGTCATTCTTATCTAAAAATCCTCTAAAATGATTTATGTGCCAGACGAGTTGCTAGTCAAATTATCATACACAAATATATTGACCCACTCGAAAATAATAGGTGTTTGGTAGTCGTGTTCGAGAGGCCGAGATTATTTTTGAAATGCTCCTCCAGTGGAGTGCCTTCACCCGCTAATCTGTAGTTGTCATTAATTATTTTTATCGCTTATCAAATATTTCGGCACTCATTGTGAGCACGTTCGATTGCTTGTTCAACAAAAAAAATATACTGTCTTCCGTGATTGATTTCTTTAAAAATTTAGAACAAATAATGATGTACTACGTCATCGTGGCATTTAAGTTAAGTTTTAGATATGTAAGGTGTCGAGCTTTTCTTTGATACAGAATGGAAATTGGCCTATTTGGTATAAAATAATTAAGGTAAATTTGTGACCTTTAGTTCAGAAATTTAGTTATACCGTTGCAGTATCAGTAATTTGCACAGATAGTCGCTTTAAACGATGTGTAGGATAAAGATAAATTGCTGTGGGTCCCGTCGCAGGGCACGGGGTCGATCACGCCCCTGGGCGCCGGTAGCTCTCTCTGATTGTTTAGTTTAAATGGGGGTACGTAGCAGAACGAATCTGTCACCAATAGACGCTCATGCCCATGAGCAGCTGTCGGCTATCAATTACATCGTGTTTGCGGCTGTTAGGGACACTATTAATTTATTATTCGATGACAGTTATAGATTTTATTGCCCTTGTATTGTCTGAGGAATACAATTTCGTGAGTAACGTAAGTTTTTTTTTAGCATTTTGAGTATTTTAATACTAATTTTGATATAATTATGAAACAAATCTATGGAATGTTTATTTATATATATATATATATGTTTATTGATACATATATCAAGAGAAATTAGTAACTCGGCTCAATAACTTATTCGTAAACACAGACGGTTACTTTCTAGAAAGAATTCTTTGCTTCCAAAGCCTCCTTAAGTATACAAAATCACATTTTGACGTAGTCATAAGATACTTAAATAATTGATAATTCTAGTTAGGCATTCAATATATTAATAGATAGGTATAAAATTGTGCAATGTACATTTGTTCGTAATTCTTTTTTTTATAAAAGACTGATTTACATAGCTTGATGTACAGATTTTAATTTTTTTTTTGTATTTGTCTAGATTCTGACTAAACTGAAAGGTGGTAAAGCTGGTAGAGCTCGCCCGGGGCGATACCACC
>DWON01006868.1:0-13465 GCA_018251015.1 Phocides pigmalion okeechobee
CATGTTGGTTTACGGCGGGTTATGAGGGTGGCGATGGTCCCGCCCCAGGCGAGCTCTAACGACTCTATCACCTTTAGGATAATAATACGAATCTCGATACCCGAGTGAGCGACAATATCCAACTTTACAGTAAATTTTAAGCAGTTTAGCCATAGTTCATGTCTCGTCACTCTAATCCGTCGACGTGACATGGAAATAACGTACCATGTGACGTGCGCGTCAAACCAATATGTCGGACACATCCTTTCATTCATGCGCACGATTCCATACGATTTATTTAAATTCAACATTTGTAGATACGTTGCCACTATCACCTGTTGCTGAAAATATGTGATATTATTAACATTTATCGTTATTTACGTGCGTGGGTCTCATAACACTGTTTAATATGAAATATTAATGAGATTATAGGTAATTACATCAAAGGATAGTCGAAGGCGTAGGATTCACGATAAATTTCAAAAGGCTATATTTATAACTCATTGGTAAAGATTTCTATAATATACTCGTAAATATACATATTATAGTTAGTTGTAAATAAATAAATAGTGTTTTATAGGTGGGAGAACTAGTTCGACCGGGGAAGCACCACCGCCGCCCTCATAATCCGCCGTAAAGCATTACTTATGTTTCGGTGGCGAGCTGCGGTTGCCTACACTTTGAAGCGAGGCGACCATCTTAGTCCTCAGGATTAGCAACGTATCTACATTCGAGCTCAGATAGGATAGGATGCGACTACTTAACATCAGGTGGTTTGCATGTTCTGCACCCGTAAAAAAATAACACATAAGAAAATAAAAATTCTGATAACGTTATAACTTATTCAACAATACTTATTCACATTTTGTGGCATTATACATTGCAATTACCAATAAACAATAACATTATGAATATCCGATGTTCTATAAACAATATCAAACTGTACAGTAGTTTAGAGCAGTTTAGTCATTGCTCGCGTCACGTCACACTAATCCGTCAACGTGACGTGGAGATAACGTCCGCCGTGACGCGCGTTGTGACGAACGCGTCAAACAAACATGTTACGGACCCTATTTAAACGTACGATTCCAAATAACTAATTAGAACTGGAGTAGCTTACATATTTATCGTTGTCACTAACTGTTATGAGGGAATAGATAGAGCTTATTTATTTATTTATTTATTTATTGTACACGAGTTGCTGTCTGCGGCTTCGTTCGCATTTACTTCGACTTTTTAGGTTTTCTAGGTTTTTAATGGCAATAAGCTGTCATTTATTTATCCGTCCTTGATTCTTAAAAAAATAGAAAATAGAAGGCGATAGAAACGAATTATTATTACATGGATAATTTCATTTACGCTGCAGCATATTTATGCTGTAGCTTACTTGCTGTTTACGATATTCAACATATAGTTGTCGGAAATGAAACAAAGTTTCCTAGAATTATTAACACGCGACTTGCCACATAATGCTGAACGTATGAAAAACAGCTAACACTTAGGTACTTACCCGAAACTATTAAATTGACACAACTTTTTTATCCATACACTGATTATAATGAAACCAACATGAAATGTTAACTGAAGCTTATTACAATACATTCAAGATAACCGAAATCGGTCAAGCCGTTTCTGAGAATAACGCGCACAAATGTACAGACAAACATAAAAAAATTAAAAACTATTGCTTTGGGGTTCTATTAAGTTAACAAAGGCCCTTAATAATAGTTTTTCCTATATATCTTCTATGTACAGATACAGCGATATAGCGATAAGTTAAACTTTTATTTGTATACTCATTATTGGAGGCGACCATCTTAGTCCTCAAGAGTAAGAACGCATCCGCGTCCATCCTTAAATAGAACTACTGTTCTATTTGAGATTGGACGTGGTTGTCCATGGGCTGCAATGACCACTTAACATCAGGTGGCCTGCATGCCCGTTTGTTACTCTTTCGCAATAAAAATAAAAAATATATAAAAATAAAGAGTTACATGCGTTGTGTATTGGTACGAGTATGTACTGACTGTGACAAAGTAGTTTTTTAAAAGTTGTTAATGTTTTAATAACAAAACAAGGAGTAATTTACTTACTCATCAGTTGTTTGTCAAAACTTAGAATTAAAAAAATCTACCATTTAATCCCGGAAAAGTTGTCAAAAATTCACAGTTCCACAAAGAAATCGGCGACTCCAATGTCATTCATAAAATCTGTGTTTTATAAATATATTATAAATGTCGAATGAATTTACTGCCGGCTGAAATAAATTATTGTGGTCGCCACAGAACGCCTGACAGATATTAAACATCGAAATTGCTCGTTATTGAATTATCATAATTAAAGAAAACCAGTAATTAAATTAAAGTTAAATTATTACAAACATGGAGTTTTGTTAGTTAAATTAAAAGTTAAATTAAATATATGAGAGTAATGAGAGGTGGCGATGGCATGATGGCATAAGAGAACTTCACGCCGTTGACTGTACAGCATATAATTAGATCTTACTCACGTCGCGTAAAACTACCGGCATACCAACAGATCTTACCCCACATCACGCCAATAGATAATTGAAACACAAAATATTAATTTCATTTTTAAAATCGCACTGTATATAGACTAATAAAAAACAAACAAAATGTATGAATGCAGCTTTACATAATAACCGATCAAGATGTCCTGTGGAGCAGCATTCCCTTTGATCTCCATCGCAGCGCAAAGGCTTTGTTCAACACTCGTAATACCCAAAGCTTTGTACCCAACGCAAATGCTCCGATACATACTGAGACAATGCCGGGCTATTAATTCCCTTTAGATCTTGAGATTACTAGTTTTGACTTAATGTTGAATAATTAATTATTGCCTTATGATCTTGTATGGCTTCATCCTTAAAAAGAGGGATTCAAATTAAATATATGTATATGTCTCGGTTCTATATCAAAGATATATTTTCTGAACTAGTTGGTGCTCACGACTTCGTTCACATAAGTATTTTATATTTTTGAGTTTTCCGAATATTTTTAAACATGAAAAAGATGAATCTTGGGGAGATCAAGAAATACCCTTGCAACTTCAACAAGAAAGACGGTTTTAAGTAAGCGCAAACGTGGAATCCAGTGTTTAGTTTATGTAAGTCACAAATAATACGAAGTTCAGTGCGTAAAGATTAAGTAAATTAGTGTAGCGTGCCGTAATATGGAATCCAAAAAAGTAAAAATAACAAGAGGTACTTTAGATAGATTAATCTACCATTAGCATCTCAACAGTTTCCGTGGTCACGAGCCGTGATCACGAGCCATGCAACTGGTTCCTCATATCGGTATTAAAAAAACCAAAAAGCAAAATTCGTGAGTAACCGGTACATTGTCAAATGTATAAATTCCACGATAATATTAGTTTAAAATCGTTTGCAAATTAGCGAATAAATATATTTCATTTTTTCGTTCCAACAGAGGTCATCAAAGTACAACATCCAGCCCCAGTCTGTTCCAGACGTCTGGAAGGGACACTTACTGCACAATTGCCATGACTACACATGTCGTACCTCTGCACCGTACTCTGTGGTAATAGGATTGTCGGCATGCCTTCATAGCCCTTTTGAGCTCACCGCTCCGCAAGGCTTTGTATCAAACGCTAAGTATCCCGATGAACATCAAGCTGCGATGCCGAAATAACCTTTGAAACACGGCTAGAATATCTGCGTTACGTTGCACTAAGTAAAATTATATTACTACCATACAGCACTAACATACAGATATACAGACAAACAGACAAAATGAAAAAAATGTTTTGGGTTATTTTGCGTATATAAAGGCACTCCCTTATGAATTTGCAAATATATTTGCCATGTACAGATAGCGATCAGTTTCAGTTTTACAGTATGGATAAATTAAAATTATAGATCCACTGCTGAACATGGTTCTACGTGAGAAGAATTGGAAAATAGTATGTCCATTACAGGCTGCCCAAGATTGGTAGACTTCACGTAATGTTGCAGAACTTTAGAAGGTGGTCATTGCCACCCATAGACATTCATAGATGTGTTGCATTAATAGAGGCCTCTAATGAAAGTTTTTCTCATATATTTTCCATGTATAAACAGCGTTCTATTACAATATTGTCATATGTATAGATGATCTTCAAGGTGGTAGAGCCGTTAGAGCTCGCCCGGGACAGCACCACCGTCCCCTTCATAACCCACCGTAAAGCAACATGTTCTTCATGTATTGTGTTTCGGTTGGGAAGGTGTGGTAGCCGGATACACATTATTGGAGGCGACCATTTTAGTCATGAAGAGTAAAAACGCATCCGCGTCCATCCTTAAGTAGAACTTCTGTTCTATTTGAGGTTGGACGTGGTTTATCCATGGGCTGCAGTAACCACTTAACATCAGGTGGCCTACATGTCCGTTTCTTACTCTTTCATAATAATAAAAAAAAGAAAGTACAAAAAAATATTATGAGGCTGATGTAATTTATACCTTAGTTCCCACTATTTTTGGTCGTCCCTCAAAACTCCTTTCTGAGGGACACTCAAAAATGCATTCATAGAAAACAGGCATTATTTGTTTCAATTACCCTCATATCAGCAGATATAAAGGTTATAACAATGCCATCACAATCCTACCACAGTAAGATGTGCCATCTTTAAGAGTATATTCAGCTTATCTCGTATCTTTTCATTCTGCCGAATATTGACCGAATTTCCAGATTAAAAGCGGTACATTCAGAATGTTTCGCGGAATACGAATTAAGGTCGGAACCGCTTGATTGGTTCTGAGCGTCCGTTCCTCGCGCCATTCACAAAATATGCTTGAGTGATTCGATTTCATATTTGTTAGTATCCTTATTTCGGTTTGTGTTCATCAGCACCGAATGAGATTTGGGAATGGGTACAAGGGGGATCTTAGTTTTCGGTGTTGATTTGAGTTATGGAGTAGTTCTACACACGCCTTTTTCGTTCGCTGGACTCATGAACGTATCAACGTGTCCTAGAATACAAATATAATTCTATCCAATTCAAAAATAGAATACCTGACGGGTATACAAATAACATATAAGTAGCACATACATATATTTTGAATAAGTTTTTGGAAACTATTCATTTTGATACTCTTGTAACTTTAATTTAGAACATCACAATATGGTGCTTAAAACCCGCCATTTTTTGTTATAATGTATCTGGAAATAAACTCTATACCAAACCTTTGTCTTTGGTTATGAGAAATATACCAATAGCTTAGATGTTGCCGCATTCTCAAAGCTACAAAATTAAATATGTTTTATTCAAATCGGTCCAGTAGTTTTATACAGGCAGACAGATAAAATAAGACTGTATGTAGCGTACTCGCGATTAACGTGTTTAATTGCTGATCTTTCGACCCAGTTGCAACAGGGTCACAGGTAAAACGTTGAAACATCGGCAATCAAAAATTGTTAGTAGCAATTATCCCGTATTTAGAAACATGTATAAATTTTGCGATTATATTAGTTAAAAATCATATGAGACAAACATTGTAAATTTATTTATTATAAGTATTCTCAAAAAATATTACTACTCACTGAGAGTTTTACTATACACTGGAAAAATAGGAAAATTCTAAAGATAATCATTTGTCCGAGAAGTAACCAAGCTACAAGAAAGACTTTCTTACAAAAGTCTTGCACCAAGATAACTTAACTACAGCGAGGAAGTTGTGTAGTGCCCTCATAGCTGGGAGTCGACGCGTAGATTTTGTAGCGACCGGCACTTGACATTTGATATATAGCGCTTGTTGATTTAGCGGTCATACAGTAAACTAGCCATGCCTGTGACTTTGTCCGCGTTTATTTAAAGACAAGGGAAGAAATGTGCAATCTCTTGCATACTGCGCACCAAAATATATCCAAGAATTTGCCTTCAAATCAATCAATCATTTGAAGAACAAGGATTTTAGGATCAGAATAGCGCTACGATATCTCCTGCCTACATATAGGATAAAATAAAACAAAAACTTTAATAGCGTGATTCAGTATACGGGTAACGCCATCTCTTATCGAATGATGGAACGTTGCCACCATACAAAAGTCTGTAGAGGCTCGTAGTCGAGATTCAACGCGTAGGTTTTGTAGCTGACGGCACTCGACAGTTGATATATAGCCGCTTGTCGCAGCGGTCACTATAGTATTTTCACTAAATATGCCGCTATTTCACACTAACACTTGGGCTAATATTTAATAAAGTTTTTTCATGAAATAGAAGTTTCTTTAATGTAAGAAAAGTAGCAAACGAGCTTGCAAACTACCTGATGTTAAATAGTCGCAGCCCAAGACATCAACGTACAACCACAAACACGACCGAAATCCTATCTCAGCTCAGTAAGTAGATTGCTACTCCTGAGGACTAAGATGTTCGCCTCGCTTCAAAGTGTAGCCGGAAACCGCAACTCTCCAACCGAAACACAAGTAATGCTTTACGGCGAATTATGAGGACGGCGGTGGTACCTCCCCGGCCGAAGTGACATTACTTACATAACAACAGTAAAAATGCATGTCATAATGTCCCTTTTAAATTCCTTTACATTATCGTAACGGATTAGTTATACATACGTTCTAAGATAATAATATTAAAACAACGTTGACGATAATTAGGTTAATTTTGGCAAAAAAAGACACTAGAAATCGCCCCGGCATCGCACGGGTACCTTTATGACATCATATTACAAATCTGAAATTCTCGGTTTTTCTCTAACCATAACACGTATGCACTATACATATAAAACTTTCACGTGAAAGCTAAAATATTATATATACACACACCCAGCAAACACACACACACGCATGCACACACACGCACGCATACACGCACGCACACACACACACACACATAAACACTCAAATAGATACAAACCCAATGTACAAAAGTAACAAAAAATATATAACTAAAGTAGCTTTTGAATATTGTAAATTATAATGTTATACGGAAAAGCCGTGAGTCCTGGTACAGGTATATATGTATTTATTTAAATAACGCCGCAACAAACGAGCATGCAAACCACCTGATGTTAAGTAGTCGCAGCCCATAGACATCTACGTACGACCATAAACGTGACCGAAATCCTATCTGAGCTCGAACGTAGATACGTTGCTACTCCTGAGGACTAAGATGGTCGCGTCGCTACAAAGTATAGCGGGTAACCGCACCTCTCCAACCGAGACACAAATAATGCTTTATGGCTGAATATGAAGGCAGCGGAGGTGAGGCAGTAGTGGTGGTCGAACTTTCTCGAGCTCTGCCCCTTTATAAACTATTTCTATTTCTTGAATCATTCTGTCTACTGATGAAAACCTCATTAAAATCTGTTGCTTAGTTTGAAAGATCTAAGCGTACAGACGGAGGGAAGCGACCTTGTCTTATACTATGTAAAGATTTAATTTTGTGAAAGATCGCACCGAGGGCCCACTAACCTCATTACAGGAAACTCGATATTGTTTAGAGAATGTCTCCACATGCGTATATCGGTCCTCATTAACGTAAAATATGTTTGAGGCATGCCATATTGATACGTAAAATGTTTAGTCATTTGTTCAAATAAATTTTTACAAGAACACAATTTATTCACTTGTTTTTATTGGAAGTAATGCAAGAATTAAAGTTAGGCTGTAATGTTATATTGTACTAAGTTTTACCCATAGATTTGTTCGTATGGAAGTCCATTTTATAATATATTTCAATAACTCAATTTTAACCGTATAATTATAATTGAAAAAATTATGCAACGAATCGAAAAATCATACAAATTGTCATATTTTATTTTATCCGTTTTCATAGAAAGTTTTGACTCTTTTTTACATTTTTATATTTTGTATTTGCAATGAAGAGTGGTGCTTCTTATAAAAAATAATTATACATTAACTACAATCCGTGACTTCCTTTACATAATTTTATAATCATACTTACATACAGTAATAATAAATACAAATGTATTATGGAATAACTTAAAATTTGTTTTAAAAAAGATAACCTAAACAATTTAGGGAATCCGTGCCCACGCAGCTTGATGCCAAAAACGCTGGCCGCATTTCCTACCAAATAACAATCGCAATTCTCTGCACGGCATATAAATCAGCCTTCTTGTCACCAGAAAAGTCGATCAAATGTAGGAATAGTAATTTGAAAAAAATTTTTAGCACTCAAACTCCATGGAATAAAGGTTTCAAAGCTTAAGCGGAACAAACACTTCATCACTGCTAAATAGATATTTACATTAATTTATAGAATTTTAAAAGAAAATATAGCTTATATGTATATAATATATCAAAAAATAAATGAATATGAACGAATATGTATATTTATCTAAGTATGCCATGAACTACTCCTAATACAACGATACACATTATTAGAGGCGACCATCTTAGTCCTCAAGAACCTCGCATCCGCGTCCATCCTTAAATAGAACTTCTGTTCTATTTGGGATTCGACGTAGTTGTCCATGGGCTGCAGTCACCACTTAACAACAGGTGGCCTGCATGCCCGTTTCTTACTCTTTTACAATAAAAAAAACGATAAAGTGCGGAAAGGTACATTTCATACACCTATGAAATATATAGAGATCTCCCAGACCAACAGGTTTCCTTAGCGTAAAATGCACATAATTTCGAAATATCCGAGATGCTATCCTAGTATTTGATCCACGAAGTCCTCATGATAAAAGAGTCTCATGATGGATTTTAGCATAGTGGTTATCCCTGGTTACTCTATGAATTGCAATCTAAGAAAAACTGTCTATACAAAGTCATTATGAAGTTTTAAAACAAACATACAAACACGCAAACGTTCACATTTACTCTACGAATTAGATATGCCGCTAATATCATTTTCAAATTTTTTCATTGTAATAGTCACACGCAAGGGTTGCCATATGACGATTTAGGTACAAATCATTCGGGTAAATTACTTTTAATCGCGTGTTCTTTACGTGTAATTAAACTAATGGACATAGATACAACATTCGATAAGAAAACCTATGGACTTAAGTAACATTTTAAATATAGACTTAGGTTAAATAAGCGGATTTTATCCATTAAATCAAATTAATTTAAAGATTAGCAAAAGTTATACACGATAAAAAATATTTCTGAGCGCATTACCCCCTAATGAGTACAAGTATAATATTTTGTGGCATATATGAAGTGGGTATTCAATTCGACCGTTTTTTATAGCAGACTTAAATCCTAGCGTAAAGACAGACGAGTCAGATGTAACAGGAAAAGGCAGCCTATGGAAAGTATTTGCAGTCTCTTATGAACATTTGCTTCATAGCGGATTATGAGTGTAACGGTGGTACTTCGCCAACCGATCTATTGTTCTATCACCTACGAGTAAAAGATATGACTATCGGTAGATAAAAAAGATAGATTGATAGAATATGCTTTATTGCATACAGTTAGAATAGTAGTTTTAGTAAATATTGCTACCCTTGATATCTCTCTACTTACGTTTTAACTCTACGTAAGGCGGTAGAAGCGTTCAACCGGGGAGATACCACTGCCACATCCCTTTTTTAGCGTGAATTTTAATTAGCTTCGATACAAAGTTGTGATTGCCGAGTCACTTAAAAATGAGGCGACTACTACCTAGGAGTAGTAACGAATCTGTAATCCACTTCAAAAGGGATTCTTGTTCTTTATTGAGTTGGTTACAGATGTCCATAGACGGCAGCGACCATTTACCACCCGGTGGACGGCATGTTCGTTAGCTACTTTCATTTAATAGGAAAATCATCTATCTCCTTCAGTAAGACCCGCCATGAGCCGCGTACGTTTAATATAATTAGCTTGGTATTATGCGGGTTTATTATCAAACGGTGTGCTGGTGAAATGCATGAGTAACGTCTTTGTTGGCTAATTCGAGCTATGAGCGAACAAAGCCGGCGTCTACTGCTAAAAGCACGTCTTAAAGACTATTAACTAAGGGTAGTAACATTATTCATACCTTGTAAAGAGCAGATTAGTTCACTAAAAGTTGCTAATCACTCACGTGGCATGATTAAGGCATTGTTTGAAAAACCGTAATATAACTTTCTATTTATCGCTCACGTCTCTCTATGATATGTCGCATGCGTAATGGAACAGTGACCCATTAGTAGATAAGTCAAAATGACGTTACATACAGATACAGGCTTTTGTTAGCGCCATCTACCGTCTACCGTTTGAATTAAATTGAAATTACGCATTACTACCGAATCAGCAATATATCAGTTTTAACGTTATACGTCAACAAGTAGGATAAGTTCTCATAGCAAGATCTTCTCTTGCGATTTCCCAGCAATCGAGTTGAATCAGTATTCCATTAAGAATTCTATGTGTCTAACCACCATTTATCTACATTGCCCAGTTACCATCACTTGGACTATTTGCTGCTTCAACTACATAAAAATCACATACCATGATCATGTACAAATAAACAAAAAAATAAGAGCGTAAGCGCTTAACAAAATTAACCATCTTTGGGCGCAGGCGTATGTTCGACGGGTGACCGCTAGTAGTGGTAGGCGGACAAATGGAAGCTCGAGCCGTCCAGCTAAGCAATCCCGAGATGTATGATTTTAAACTATTTATGTAAGCCACAAATAGTGCAACGTTCAGTGCGTAAAGATTAGTGTGGTGTGTCGTGTCGGAACCCAATAAAGAAAAATGAACTAGACGTAAAGTAGATCGATTAATCTACCATAAGCATCTATCAACAGTTTTCTCCGCCACCGCAATTTTGCCGTAATCACAAGCCATGCACAATCAAGTATCAAAATTCGTTAATCGTGAATACCCGGTACATAGTAAAATATAATCCCTAGATGATGAGTAGCTGCATGTGTCATGAACACCTTATGGTGCAAGGGAGGACCCAAGAGGGGTGATACGAGAATACCGTTGCGTTCCTCTGGAGTCCCCTGGCTCCTCGTAAAACAAAAGAACGACGGTGGTTAGTATCGTGTTTAGGCTCCGAACTCCCGTGTGAATGATCGATATCTTATATCACTACTTTACAAGTACTTTATAGGTTTGAAGCTAAACAAAAATTACGTGGCATTTTCTATGCCCAAGTTGTAAACTCTGTCCCTGAGCACTCCGACACAAATTCTAACTGTATCGCCCTGTTCGCGTGCAATCAGCTTAAATTGACATACATTAAGCGGCTTTTACCGGACCTGGCTTTAATGAGCGACGTTGATGCCTCCTTTTTTTCTTTGCAGTTTTTGCCTTTTTATGATTTTAGATTGACAATTAAGCGACATAAACTTTATACAGGCTGTATTTAACTGGTAAACCGCGAGATACGACCATAGCAGATACTTAGAACTTACTTACGTACCGTCTACTCTTTCCTTAAGAAAACGATATTTACCCAATGAATAGTTACATTAATATTTTTTTATAAAATTAAGGATTACATGAAAATTACTTAAATAAGCAATTTATGCATTTTTTATATTAATAAAAATAAATTTAACCAAGTTCCTCAAAATGTATACCGGTATCTTGTACCGTTATCGTAATCCTATCCCAGTCTCATACTGCCCCGTTAAAAACAGTTTTCTTTAGGGATTTAGTCTTAGGTTCTCAGTATTAGATTCTTAGTTTCAGCAAATTAGTTAAGTTTCTATTCCCGTATATGGGGCAAGTCTTCAGGATATTGTACCATGCTACTCCGATATAGTTGGAGAACCAAATTAATATCCAGCCTGCCATTTTACAGCTCATAACACTTCAAAATTAATAAGTAATATAACACTATATAATTGTGAATCATTTTATATTATGATTATAATCACGTAAAAATAAATTAGCCCATGGTATTATAAATACTAATCAAGATCTAAATCTAAATTTATTGGTTCAAGTTTCATGACAAATATTTTACACTTAAAAATGAGTTATTTATTCGTTTACTCATTCCCACTCACAAAAGTAATTGTTGTGAATAGAACATATCACGATATTTTAACGAAGATTTACTTAACAGCCATTTTAGTTCAAAAAATAATGCATAGCGGAATAGCAATACGTTTTGCTAATGGCCGCAGTATTTTATAATGGTAATAGGTCTGTTATTCTGCGTTAGAATATTCACACAAAAATAGAGTTAAAACAAAAAACAACGTATAAATCTTACTTACGCACACATGCACGCAAACACGCATGCAATCACGAACAAATTTATGCGTGCACATACGTATGCAAACACTCGCGCAAACTATCTCTCTCTCTCTTTCTCTCTCTCTCTCGCACACACACATACGCATTCACACACACTTAATTACGAACACTTATGAAAAGTTACCAAGTATAGTATAAAAATGTCATATATGTTCATTTTGCTGATAAATAACTTTCATTTACAATAACTTCCATGACCCAAGTCTTATATAGAACTGTGTGTTCTAATTCTAAGGATGTCTTAAAGGAAATATACTTAATATGTTCCAACTTTCAAAGACAACAAAGCATGTGATCAACATTAAGTAAACTTTTATCCTATCCAGTTATAAGCTTCCATAGCTGATAAAACAAAATTTAAATATTTTATTTCTTTGCAAGATATTTACATATACTTAATGAATGTCCAGAGTATGATGTAATCGGTATATCGGCATGAGCTCCCTTTTGGCTGTGGTTGACCAAGAGAAAAATATTATTATGATTAGAGACTTAGTGGCACTGAACGCAACGACATTGGACTGCATTTTTCTCTCTGACTGTTTTTATAGGTCAAATCTTGAGAACGTCTAAGTCCGGAACCAGTTCTGATATGTGTGTTCACTCAAAGATACACTCTTTAATGGAACTTGTATCCATATTTAACCCTACTTCATTGAACTACAGTGGACTTGTATACTAGATCTTATAATCATATTCCTAAATAAACAGGCTTAGAAACAGTTAAACGATATTTTAACGGATGTTATTTTAGTAAAAGATGTACGAGGTAGTAAAATAACAATTCAACCGGGGAGGTGCCAATGTCTTCCTCATTGTCCGCCGTAAACCAGTTCTTATGTTTCATATTCAAGTGAGGCGACCATCTCAGTCCTCGGGAGTAGCAACGTATCTATGCACGATGTCAGTCAGGAATCTAGTCTTATTTCAAGTTAGGCATAAATGTCAGTGGTTTATAGAGACCATTTAGCATTAGATAGCGTGCATGCTCATTTGCTACTAAAAAAAACGATGAAGTTCGCTAGAAGCGACTTGGGCTTAAACTTTACTTAAATTGCATTATTTACTTACGTTACGATAGTTTTTACGCGGAAAATAAACAAAATGACAATGAAGTAGGATTATTTTTTTTTATTGTGAAAGAGTAAGAAACGGGCATGCAAGCCACCTGATGGTAAGTGGTCACTGCAGTCCATGGACAACCACGTCCAATCTCAGATAGAACAGAAGTTCTATTTAAGGATGGACGCGGATGCGTTTCTACTCTTGAGGACTAAGATGGTTGCCTCCAATAA
>DWON01006869.1:0-13464 GCA_018251015.1 Phocides pigmalion okeechobee
GCTTTACGGCGGGTTACGAGGGTGGCGGTGGTGCCGCCCCGGGCGAGCTCTAACGGCTCTACCTTTAAAACTTTAGATAGGACTTAGTCATCAGTCATAGTATACTCACTGAAGACATCAGTCTCGTCGACGATCTCAGCCTGTATCATCTCCTCGATGACGTCTTCTAGTGTGACGAGGCCGATGGTCTCGTAGAACGGGTCCCCCTCCCCCTCGTTGTTGATCCGATGCACAAACGCCATGTGGCCCTTGTGACCTGAGACAGAGTTAATAAGCTAACAGGCTCAAAGCCGATGTACATTACACTGTACCCTTGACGTTCATTAAGTGTGTGTAAATACCTTACAATTAAATAAAATATTTGAAATTTAATTTACAAGTCTATTCAAAAATTATTAAAATTTTAAACGTAGGGGGAACTACAGTTGATTCAATTCACACTTGTTGCGTCAAGTCGGATACTAGAAACTAGAACTATGGAGCCGGAAACTCGGCCCTTCAACTTACACATAAGATCTAGCTCTTCGAGCAAGAAAATTGGTCCTTTAAGCCGGATCAACGCTAAAAAATCTTGCTCTTCAAGTAAGAAACTTGGTCCTTCGAGCCGGATCCAACGCAAAGCTTAACTAAAGCTTACCTTCCTTAAACTGCTTAAACATGACGTCCAAGGTGACATCTTCGAAGACGAAATTGCAAGGGTTCTGGTAGTACTGGCAGAGGGTCCGCAGCGGGGTGTTGTCGTCCGGGTCCACGAAGGCCAGGTCCTTGATGAACAGCACCGTGATGATGTTGCTCCTGCTTGTCTCGTAGACCGGGATGCGGGAGTATCCTGAGAACAGGGAATTGACGTTAGAATGAGGCATTTACTGTTCACGATGATTATCATCGTTGACCCATTAACCAACTATTGAGCACATCCTTAGAAACAGAAGAGAGTTGCATTAGTCCACATTGCGTCTTTTTTATGTGAGTAGAGTAGCAAACGAGCATGCAAACCACCTGATGTTAAGTCGCAATCCATAGACATCCAACCAAACACGACCGAAATCCTATCTGAGCTTGGACGTAGATACGTTGTTACTCCTGAGGACTAACGGTCGCCTCGCTTCAAAGTGTAGCTGGCAACCGCATCGCAAACAACCTATGATATATATCTGGAGAAAAGTAGACTTTACAAAACTTGGAGAAATTTATGGAAAACTCTTAGACATGCTTCCTCATGATGTTCTTCACCGTAAAAGCATGTGATAATTAGTACCATATACGCACGTAACTTTAAAATATCATAATAATTTCGTATTTTTTAAACATTAAAATAATGAATGAATTTAAATTCAAATTGAAATGTTTATTTACAATGATGAAAATCTTAAAACTAATTATAATAAAAGGATACACCGCCGGATACACATTATTGGAGGCGACCATCTTAGTCCTCAAGAGTAGGAACGCATGCGCGTCCGTCCTTAAATAGAACTTCTGTTATATTTGAGATTACACGTGGTTGTCCATGGGCTGCAGTGACCACTTAATATCAGGGGGCCTACATGTCCGTTTCTTACTCTTTCACAATAAAAAAAAGTGAAAATTAATATACTTAAATCCTTTGTACAAATTAGGAAATTGTAACTGGTCATTGTTTGTACATGGAAGATGTATGAGAAATATTGTTAGGGGGCTATATTTACGTAATAGAACCTAAACCAATAGTTGTTAGCATTTGTGTCTGTTTGTCTGTGCGTTTGTGCACACTAATCTTAGAAACATCTTAATCGATTTCGTAGCAGTTTTCACTATTAAAATGCACTAAGCTTTGCTTTATATTTATTGTTAGTTTTATTTTAATAACCATCATATTTACGATGATGAAAAACTTGAAACTAATTATAATATCCTAACCTAAACAATCTAAAGGGAGTCTGTGCCCATGCGGCATGGCTTCAAGAACACTAGCTGCATTCCCGCGTTGAATAGTAATCGCAATTCTTCTGCGCGAGATATGAACCAGCCCTCTTGTCACCGGCGGCGTCGATCAAACGTGGTACTATTTATTTGAAAAAGTTTTTGGCACGCGGACCCCACGGGAGAATGGTTTCAAAGCCAAAGGTTGGTTTATAAATAAATACCACTTAAACGTTACAGATGTGAACACAAGAACATTTTGTTGTTGGAAAACCTGGAAAACTGAAGACCACAGCAACGAAGTCACGAGCAACAGCTGTTTTTAACATATTTACAATATCAAAAAATCTGTGGTTTGTGCCAAAATCAATGCCTAGGATTCGAACCAACCAACCAAAGGCTATCACCGCTATACTATCTACATATTAACGCCGAACTAGCGGAGACCTGTATTGAACCCGTCTTAAACACTAAGTCCGTGCTGATTACGTACGCCCGTTTCCAATTTGCACTGACGGACAGTGCGATTACACAAGGACCGTAGATAATTTATTTACATTTTAATTATAATAACCTTAAAAATAATTACAATAAAAGCCTCGCCTGAATAATCTAAAGTGGCCCTGATCTGGAGCGGGGTAGTTCGAGCACATATAGGATTTCGGTCGTGTTTGTGGTTGTTCAATGTCTGGCTGCGACTGCTTAACGTCAGGTGGTTTGCATGCTCCTTTGCTACTCTTTTCACATAAAAAAGACTAAGTAAGATTGTCCGCTGATTACTCTGAGTGTTCATAGGCTTTGACAGCTTATTATATAGCTTAATATACATGCTGATTGGTAGAGAATGCTCGTTGGTTCAGACATTCGCTGAGTGGCTCAGAGTGCTCGTTAATTGGCTCAGTATGGCTTGTTCATTCACTCAAATAACACACTAACTTATTAGAAAGAGTTGTTAGAGTTCCCACCAACCACATAATGGTTTCTCGCTGGTTTAGACTACTCGCTTCTGGCTTAGACAGCTAAATGGCTTAGAATGCTCGCTGACTGGCTCAGCGTGCACTCTAATTAGCATAGAAAGCGATTGCTTGCATTGTAATTTTCTCCCACCCCACGCTAGTGAGTTCTGAATACTTGTTGATTATGTTACACTCGCTAATGGTTTCAGATAGCTCGCTGATTGACTGTCGCTGCACAGTAATTGGTTGCAAAGTGCACTGCGTATTAAAATCTATAACAAAGATGTAAAGGAATATTAGAAGTCTATTTTTTATTTGTCCTTGCACTAAAAAATGTATTATATATAAAACGTAGTATATGTAAGGTGGACAGTTTCAGCCAAATTGTATTTCTTGTTAATATAATATTTTGAGGTTTCTTTATTACAAGAACAAGTCGCGTCGTTCAGTCTGTCTGATATACAGACAGTTCCGGGCTTAGAACGATTTGAAATAATGTTAAGACATAACATAACAATTGAGGAGGTAAGTAGAAGTGGTTCCCTGATCTAACAGCACTCGTTTCACCAGTTTGCAACTTAATAAAATAATAATTAAAAAAGTGATCCATAAAACATGAATTCATGATCATAAATAATCTTGTTTTCGTCCCAAAACTCCATAAAACACCAATTTCCCGTTATTCCCCTGTCCAGTCCTAACACATTGCATATTTTAGACCCATGCCTCATTAGCAATTTCCTACGGAAGGGATTGGATCCGGGATCGCATTAAATATTTAAGTTTTTTATCTACATACATTATTTTACGCGTAAAGTTCCAAGCTAAGCCATGTGTTGTAACGGACGCTAATAACTCAAAGCGTGTTAAACAAGGCTTCATGTAACAATAATTAAATAACTCCGGTTTTACTATTTTTAGGGTTCCGTACCTCGAAAGGGAAAAACGGAATCCCTATAGGATCACTTTGTTGTCCGTCCGTCTGTCAAGACCCTTTTTCTCAAGAACGCGTGGAGGTATTAAGCTAAAATTTTATATCAAATACTCAGGTCTACTGTCGCTTGGAGCTGTGAAAAATCAAACTTCTAAGCTAACGCAATCAAAAGATACAGCCGTTTATGCCGCCAATTTTTGAAACTTGCAAGGGAATCAATACCTACAGGTTACTTTCCATGAACTAAGAATCTTGAAATTTGGTACGAAGCAACGTCTTATAGCACAGATAAAGGGAACATATGGTAAATTTTGAGTTACATAATATAATTGAAAATTTTTACGGTACCCTCAGTGCGCGAATCCGACTCGCACTTGGACGTTTTTTTAATAAAAGTATCAGATGAGCACTGGGTGGTGACTGACTTTGATCGAATTCAAATATGTTTGCATACGCTTAATTAATATCAAGTTTAAGGTATCAGTTCATCAGTTTTGAGTCTCCAGTTGGATAAGGTTGGCCGGGAGAATAAAGATTAATATAAATAACTTGTTTTTAAAAACTACTTTGCAACAATCCGTCACCACAATGTATAATGGGGTATATTTCAAAGCATGCACTATGCTCACTCTCCTTTCCAGATAGGAAAAAATGAAAAGATTAAAAATATATAGTGTACTTATTTAACAGGAAGGATATTTATAGTGCATGTACATATGTATATTATAGCAGAGAAATCCAATTTCAAATACATATATGTTATACCGTAAATAATGTAATACCAGATTTTACCCAGCTTCGCTCGCGTTGAAGCCCTTAAATAAATACCAAATGTCATTGCAGCGAGTAATAGCTAAAACAAAAACTGGTACCTAACCTCAAAAAATTAAATAGTTTTAGTATTGCTTATAAATGATACAACAAAATAACATGAAATTTACAAAAATTCTAAACAGCTGAAGCTGTAGTCCTTAAGGTACCAATTTTGAAGGCTTTGAAGTTGTTAGATTTTAAAATTATTTGATCATGTCTGCACAAATATTTTTTTTATTAATAAAATATCCTATGTCCTTTTTAATACCTCTTAGAATTTGTGTACAAAGTTTCATGATCATCAGTTGATTAGTTTTAGCGTCAAAGCGTATCAAAAAACTTACATTCACATTTATAATATTTGTATAGATGACGTCGTAAACGCATTCATCATAGTTAGTTAAGATTTATCGCTTACCGCTTGTTCGTTCCCTTTAAGACAAGTTCGTAAAAGGACAGGCGCGGACGCCGGCGTGTCCCGAAATCCTGGTCATTACGTATTCCGGCCTCGATTACTGTCGCGTTACTCGGTCTTCCCCCGGGAACAAGATACATAATACTCGTATCTCGTATAGGACTTTTGTAAATAGTATTTTGATGAATGGATCGTTCTCCGTAGGGTCGCTGAAGGTACAATCGAGACACTATTTCAGTGAATGCGTCAATCATTTCGAAAATGTATTTTCAGAACTATTTAAGGTTAACTTAAATGATGAGAAGTGTACTATTTTTTGCAAACCAATGTATCTATCTTAAAAGAACTGTACTTTGTACTTGAGTGTTCACAACGTCTATCCAGCCTTTGCCTGTACCATATACTCACATACTTTGGTCATATAGCCCGAAAGAACAATAATAACCTGGAAAAACTAGTAGTGACAGACAAAGTAGAAGGCAAGAGACTTCGGTAGCCCTAAAAGATGGTTAGACCAATTAGAAGGAGGACCGCAACAAATGGAAAGTGACTATCTTGCAAAGAGGTCACGCTCCTCAGAACTGAGAGACTGATTTAAGAGAGAGGGTATTAACTAAAGATTACATTGTGTTCCCAGGACATTAAGAATGGCTTTGAACTTTTTTATAAATAAAGAAACAAACAAACAAGCAATCCAAACTAATAGACAGACAGATAGTTATACAACTGATTTGTTTGTGTATTGTGTCAAATATAGTATTTGAAGTTTTACGCTGAAGTTAATCGATTCTTCTCAAATCTGATACACATGTTCGTTTAATATGAAAATCAGTAATTAGAAACATTTTTCATAGTAGTTAAATCATTGTTTAACTTTACATTTTGTTCTATTAGAGACATATACCTATCATCGATTAACTTTTAACGCCTTTACTCTTCATAAATGCTTGCAGCTTTGTATCCAAACTTATTTAAAAATCTAGGATTTTCGTTTAATTTTTCATGCAGAATGAATAAGGCCTATTTTGTGTTTATTTTAACATGTTAACCTCATTGCTTTTAGACATAAGAGGTGGGAGATGAGCTCAATTTTTATATATTTTTAATAATATCTGGGTCGTGGATGGAAAATATAGGTATCTACATGGAGAAATTGTTTTCCAGCGAATTTAGCGTAGATTTTAAAGGCGGCAGAACCATAGTTCGACCGGGGAGGTACCACCGCCGCCCTCGTAATTCGTCGTAAAGCATTACGTGTGTTTCGGTCGGAGAGGTGCGGTTGTCGGCTACACTTTGAAGCGAGGCAACCATCTTTGTCCTCCGGATTAGCAACGTATCTACGTTTGAGTTCAGGTAGGATTTCAGTCGTGTTTGTGGTTGTACGTGGATGTCTTTGGGCTGCGTCTACTTAACATAAGGTGGTTTTCATGCTCGTTTGCTACTCTTTTCCCATAAAAAAATGGTAAAAATATACCATGATTATGTAGGATCTTCGTTTAGGATTATGCAGCATAAATAAGGCCTATATTCCGTATTTATTTCAAAATGTTAAGTTTAGTACTTTTTGATATAAGCGGTGGGAGAAAAGACCAATATTTGATTAAGTTTTATGATATCTGGGTCATGGAAGAGTATGGTCATAGATACCTTATGTGCCATTTTTCCTTTTTCGTCCGCGAAATTCGGAAAAACATACCGCAACAGACAGATGGTTGGTGAAGCAAGAGATTGACTTTAGTTCCGCTTGAGAGCCGTACGGCGCTCTAAAGCGGAAATATTTACGTAGAGGAAAAGCGAGAATGAAAGAAGTTTTTCTATATTCTATCTCCGTGATTGCGATGTGAAACTTTGGCTTGCTTATCTTCGGGATCTTTATTTCGGCTGTAGGTATTCGCGACATATATGTTTCTTTGCGTTTTGTCTGCCGCGGCCACGAAACATGTGGCATGCCAGAGGCTTTTATCCGCTATAAGCGGCGAAAATAAGGCCACGAAATTCACATGTTCGTTTACTGCGTCTGTTTTCAGGATGCGGGAGTAGTAGAAAAAGTAACAAACAAGCGTGTAGGCCAGATGATGTTAAATAAACTATGCAGCTCATGAACATCAACGTATAACCTAATAAAACTAAAGTTCTACCTGACGTCGTGCACAGATTAGTTGCTACATCATAGGACTGAGAGCTCCTCTCCCTTGTCAATATAGTGTGTAACCGCATCTCTTCAAACATGCAATTTGGTTCATGAGGCAGGCGATCTTTTAATCATTACTACAAAATCTAAACTAACTTTTTGCTTCATAGCACCAAGGTCATGCTGTTTCATCGACAATGGGGAATCATACGCAGATTTAAAGCACTCATATTTAAAGCACTTGCCGTAAATATGCCTGCTTATTTAGTTCATTCATTCATTGTTCTTTTTCGACGCTCATATAAAATGCGCATACTTTGATTTCTTTCTATAATTTCGTGGCCCTACTAGGTCGATCACATGCATTTATTTTTAATACTTGACGCTCATGCTTGCCTAAGAGCGATTTTAATTGTTGCATTTTGTGGCCCACAGGTAAGAGGAGGTTCCCGAGTGCTCCCCGCAGTCCCACGGGCGACTAACGTGACAGTAATCGAGTCCCGCATACGAAATGACGTAGCTTGGGGCGTTTCATAAAAACAGGATATTGTATTTGGTAACAAAATGGAAATTTTATTTTAAATTGTTCATGTGTTTTTTTTAAGTCATAAACAAAGTGGTAGCAACAGTTCGAACGGTTAGGTACCATCGCCGTCCTCATTATCCGCTTTAATGTAGTTCTTGTGTTTCAGTTGAAAATGTGTAGTTTCCGGCTACAATTACAAAATAGGCGACTCTCTCAGTTCTCAGGAGTAGCAATGCATCTAAGTACGTCAAAAAGTACTTTGATACTGTTTAAGGTTGAAAGTAGATCTCCATGAACTGCAGATACCATTCAATATCAGATGCACTGCAAGCTCGTTTGCAATTTTTCCAATATTTTGAAAGACCAGTGACCAGCTATGGGACATTAGAAGGTTACAGCCAAATCGATTTTAAAAAGGGTGCCTAATTTTTTCGGTTATTTAAACGAAGTTATAATGTTTCAGAGAGGCCAGTTATAAAAGTTATAAGCTACGTGGAGCCTTATTTGCGAAGTGAAATATATATTTCCTTCGAAGCAACTTTCAAAGTAATCCTGTTTACTCATTCTTGAAATCTTTAACCAAAATTTCTGAAGCCGGCCAACTTTCCAACTACACAAGAACTACTTTACGACGGATTATGAGGGCATCGGTGATACCTACCCGGTGATCTATTGATACCATGCACATTGCATTTTTTTCTTACTTATACAATTTTTAGTTAATCTTTCATTATTCATCTTTTTTTCATATTATTGCATTGTCATCCATCCTTGACACTTGTGAAAAGTTTCAAATTATTCAGATTTCTGGAAATTGGTGAAAATTATGCTCAAAGAATCCGTTACATGCAGAGATGCAACCCAAGCTAATAAAAGCGTGTTAAAAATCAGAACTACTTGGCAATTTGAACCCCGGACTGTCGTGTGAAAAGACGAAATTGGCTCGTTAAGCTATCACGTTTTTGCGAGTATTGTGTCATGTTAATGTAGTATTTATGTACGAGTGGTGTTATTATGAAAATGTTGTTTATTTTTGGTATATTTTTAAAGCCAAATTCATATAATAGATAGGCTAATTAGGTAATGGGATCTCCAATTAGCGCCGGCTTTGTTGTTCAGTCGCTGATTTAATAAGCCTTATTATAAATCTACGGCCTATTGTACAATGCGGCGTCATTAGTGTTTTAAAATTGACAAATTTGAGAAGATTCTCCTTTGAAAATTTTATGTGCTAATTCTACATATATACAAGGTGGTAGACCCTTTTTTCTATAAAAATACCATAATAATCTCAAGGTGGGAAAACTATAGTTCGACCGGGGAGGTACTACTGCCGCCCTCATAATCCGTATAATTAACCGGTCTGGAAAAAATATTTTCAAATTGAAATGGGACCAAAAAAGAAATAATTCTTTTCAGACTTTTCTTTGGTCAATTTCAATTTGAATAGAAAATACCGATAGATGAAGTTATATGGTATGTAGCGGATTAAATTTTGTAGTGTAGTTAAGTTTAAGGTAGAATTGAGTAATATGTCTATCAATATATAATCACAAAAAAAATATATTTATATGTTTTATTTTGTTAGAATGATAACAAAATAAAATATATAAATATTATCTCTCTAACGGCTCTACCACCTTTAACCTTACCACTTCTGATATTGTTAGTAAAAAATATACCTTATTTGTAATAAATCAACATTCCTAGTTTTTTTGAATCATTTTAATTAAAACTATTCGTAATTTATGAGCCTTCATGATATTTGCGATAACAATATTTTGAATAGGTACGTCCGGTATACTTTCTTAGACATTCCAAGGACATTATCTCGGTTAACTTAACTGAGAAAACTAAACAAAACAAGCTTATTCAAACCTTTAGAAGTCTAAAAATATGTAGCATAAATAAATATCCTTGGGATGTCCGATCGAAAAAAAATCATTCGGGTCCAATACATTTTCCGCTCTACGAGAAAACAAGGGCGTTTTGTATACAAAAATAATTCGCTCAAGAATCCTTTGATACAAAGCGATCGGATAAAAATACGATGCCTTATAAATAGACTTCCTGCCCACAGGTACGCGGTGATAGGAGATCAGAATAGATAACGAAAAGAAAACCCGGGCTTTTTTTATTTTACCCTATTTCGATTACTTTGAAATGTAGTAGGCAGTCGAACTTTGCATATTTTGATTAAGGATCTAAAGGTTATTCGCTTCGTTTGGTCTTTTTTATGAAAACAAATTACTTCTGTTCATGTACCTACATAAATAACCGAAGCAAGATATAGGAGCTATATGAAAACCATTTAAAAAATACTTACATCAGAAAACAAAAAAAAAACATTAACAAAATAATAGTATAGCTTTTTTATTAAATATCAATAAATGGTTCTATTACCTCGCTGCATTAAAAATGTAGTGAATTTCGACCGAATGTCCACGAGGTGGTAAAACATTCATTAGAACATAAGTTCTATTTAAGGATGGACGTGGAAGCGTTCCTTCTCTTGAGTTCTAACGGCTCTACCACCTTTAAAACTATATAACATTAAACTAACATCATCGCGGAATTTATATATATTTCTATATATGAGTTACTTCCTACTAACCATTCTTGATTGGCGATATTTCTAACCAGTTGAATGTCTCATAGCCAGGATTACACTATGATGAGGGATCAAAATTTGGCGGGACCCAGGGACCCATAGTTTGACTCCAAAACAAGAATGACGTTATTCACGACTTTTCACTCGATGTATTTCGGATAAGAGTTTGTTCTATTTATCTAGTGTTTCTAATTAATAATCTTTTATTGATATTGGTATAGAATTTTGTTTCTAGCAATACATATATGTATGTTATTATTTATTTATAAATAAATATTTACATACTAAACTGCACGAATAATTAGATCTGTTAGAAGCATTGTTTAGTCATAAATGAAATGAATAAGTTTGTAGTTTTGCATACATTTCCTTTTTAGGTCAGGATCCAAGAACTTCACGCGAAAACATTGAATAATTTTGTACTGAGAACTCAGACAAATGAATTCTTAGAGCTCAGTACCTATTTTTGAATTAATTTCTCTGCAAATTAAATGTTCGCTTCGAAAAGAAGTGGAAGATAGGATACTACTATTGTGGAAGAAACAAGAAAATTATACATTTAAACGAGCAATTCTTGTTTATAAAATGTATTTGAATAATTTGATAAATACTTGTGTGTGTAGTTGAAAAGCTAAACGGAAAGTATTCAGGTATTCAGGAGTAGAAGGTATTCAGAGTACGACCATTTTCGACATCAGATAAGACTTCAGTCCTATTTATTCTAGTATGTAGATTTATTTTACTATGTAGTGGGTACTCACGATTAATGATTTTTGATTGGTGGTATTTCGGTGGAAGTTGCTAGCGGGGTCGCGGCTAAACTGCGGTTGCGAGGGTAATTGAGAGATGCTAATGTATAAATTCCGTGACGTTATTATTTTAAAATCATATTCTATGTCCATAAGTTACGGCCGCTAGTTAACATCGAATGGCTGCATTTTCAAAGTCAAAGTCAGGTGGCTTGTTTTTATAAAACGGTAATAGGAAACGGACATGCACTTTACTTGATGGGAAGTGGTCATTACCATACATTGTGGCGTGATGCTTTGCTACTCCTGAGAACTATGGTGGTCACTCATTTGTAAGCGAACCGGCAAGCACTATTTTCAAACGCAAATAAGCTTCATGTAAGAAACGGTTGCGGCCGTGGTACGTCTCCGGTCGATTTATATAAGTTCTATGTTACAAAAATTAGCCTTGCATTTATTCAAAGTTGATTTTTACAAAACTCATATTGAACTACAAAATTATTTGCTCGACAGTATACTTCGTGCATATAAAAATTCTAATTGAAACAGTTATGAAATGTTTCCATAAAATCTTTGACACCCAAGACATAATAATTCCTAGCGAGGGCTTATGAGTAACGAAAATGTATATTTATAGCAAAAACTGCCTTATTTTCTGTCTTATATCAAGGAAAGTGTGGCGAAGTGGCTAAATTTCCTCTTGAAACTTACTTACTAAGAAAACTTACAAGTGAGCGTTTCACAATGGCGCCCAAACGAACTTAAGGGCTACGATTCGCAATCCCCTTCCTTTTCCCTGTTTTCCTAGTAACATTGTAACCATCTCTTGGGCCTTGCGTCCATGGTAATAAGGTTCAAAATCGTGTGACCAGGGTACGTCGAGTTATTTAATTTCCACAAGCACACACGCACCCTGTACATAGTTCAATTTTACGCAGGAATGATATTTTCGGCGTAATTGTAGCCTATATCCATTAATTTTGTATGAAAGTCTAGCCTAGATTGGTAGCAATACAAGGTTAGGTCGAATAAACAAAAGATTTTACATTTTACTATGTAGCGGGTACTCACAATTTTCAGTGCGTAAAGGTAAATTTTGTGTAGTGCGTCGTGATATGAAACGTACTAAAATGAACTAGACGGAGGGTAGATAGATTAATCTATTTTTAAAAGAGTACCAAATGAACATGCAAACCACCAGATGTAGTCGCGGCCCATAGACATCCACGTACAACCACAAACACAAATGGAATTTTATCTGAGCTCGAACGTAGATACGTAGCAACTCCTGAGAACTAAAAGTGTAGCCGACTAGCGCACCCCTTCTACCGAAACACAAATAATGATTTTTGGCGGATTATGAGGGCGGCGGTAACTTCCCAGTCGAGCTATAGTCTCCGACCTTTATAAATCTATCACTAGCACCTGTCAACAATTTCCCCGCTACTGCAGTTGAGCCGTGACCACAAGCCGTGCAAATCGTTCAAAATATCGGTAATTAAAAATCGTATAATGTACAAATTCAAATAGTATAATGTGCAAATTCATAATAAAAATTTTAGTGCAATTTGGCAGAAATATATGAGATATTACAAAAACGGATATATGTTTCTATAAGTTTGGTACAAACAGTCGAACTTAACCGCTGCTTGTCAGAGTGGGTTAAGTTTTCTATACCCGTTAGACAGACATCTAAATGATGAATTTAGATTTCTACATTGGGTCTGGGTGTTGTGTACTTGGTTTAGTACGTGTCTATTGTACTCACTCATACACACACATAGAAATACTCACAAGGTAGTGTGAAAAGTGTAAAAAAATTACTAACATTGAAAGTAGTAAATATTGTGTGGGTAAAGATAACCAAATTCAGATATTTATCAAATAATGTACAAAGTTTAACAATTACGACTAAAACTTCTCCAAAGACCTTAATAAATCATTCGAGATAAACCTCTCGTATTGAAAGCAAAACCTGTAATAATGATCTACCTGCTACAGTTAATTAGAGAGACTAAGCGTATTATTCTATGCAAATAATATTATATTCCTCGATTGAGACACAGTTTTAGAGGATGAGAAATACTCCAGAAATAAAGAATATCCCAGAATCCAGGCTTTTTTATCAAATTTTACAGTAAGACAAAAGATTATCTACTTACTGGCACCGTTAACTAAGCTCCACAGACCCGAGCTATGTGTTGCTGTATGGTTTCTCAAGGCTGGCTTCACATCGCGGGTCGGCCGACCAAACTGTTAAGGTAGGACGGCGTTAAGGAGCTACGGGACGGTTAGAGTGTCGACGATAGCGGACGTTCACCCTTCCTCCCCACATGAGCAGAGGCGGGGATAGGGGTCGCTGGGGGCCTCGCTCTCTTTACCCGTGGGAGCAGCGACCCGTGAAGGGATCTGGACCCTTTCCAAAGA
>DWON01006870.1:0-13463 GCA_018251015.1 Phocides pigmalion okeechobee
AAGATGGTCGCCTCCAATAATGTGTATCCGGCAACCACACCTTCTCAACCGAAACACAATCCATAAAGAACATGTTGCTTTACGGTGGAGTATGAGGGTGGCGGTGGTACCGCCCCGGGCGAGCTCTAACGGCTCTCCCACCTTTAAATGTTTCCCACTTTTGTTGGTTGTGTGCAAAATCGTAGATTACCGCTAGGCTTCCATAAGATGCAACTTTATTAACAGTTTGATTGCGACCCTCATGTGTTATATCGAGCCAGCTTTTTGAAAGGCACTTAAATGGATCTGCTTTCTTTAGATTGTATATGTGCCTACAATTCACAGAAATGTCGTGATTTTAGCATCTGTTAAGCATCTACGAATATATAGACGTTGTGTCGATCCGCAGTCTTGTAGTCTAAGTAAACACAGCACTCGTGTTCGCCCGTAATCCATACAGATCTGTACGATCACAACATGTTTGTACAAGCCGCACGAGTGTTACGCCATGTATTAGACAGAAATTGTGTATCCCGCAGTGAAAGTGTTAACATATCGCTACTTTAAAACAAAAGGGCCATAAATCAAAAATATTCAAAATCCTTTTTATTGTAAAAATTCAAAATTTGTCGGCCACATATCCGAATCAACCATTAAAAGCAGAATAAAAATATCTTTCTAACAGTGTATAAAACTTATTTATCAGTTTTAAAATTACAGAGCAATTTTAAAAGAACTGATTTTGAAAACTTTAATGGCTCTCCTGTAAAATTAAGTCTATTCGCGTTGTGGCCCTTTTGTTTTGAAATAGCGATATCTTAACAGGTGGCAGGTCTAGAGACGAACGTGAACTTCCTGCTGCGGCTGAGCGGCGCGAGCGCGTTCGTGTCGGGCGACGTGCACACCGCCTTTATCCAGCAGCACGACGCCGAGCTGTTCCCGCGCTCCGACTGCGAGCTCGGCGCCGCGCGCGCCGTGCAGGCCGCGCTCGGACACGTCAGTTACCTACATGCACTTTCTCTAAATTTTTGAGGTTCCTTTGAGGCGGATGGCCGTAGTAAATGTTCCTGAGGGCTGAGATGGTCGCCTAGCTTGTTAGTGTAATCGATTTGATAGGGTTCAACTAGGAATCTAGCATCGTCATACCCATTTCTCGCGTGACGCAATACTTACCTTTAGTTGAAAAGTATTGTTGCTGGCTATTAAAAATGCAGCAACCTCATGGTTTCCTCCGTAGCATACCTATATAGTATTCACGTTGTGTATGAACGCATTTCTTTATTTTCTTCTTTTATTTTTTAAAATATTAAATGAAAAATCTATTTCAACAGCTCATCAATTCTCAAAGGAACGCTGTATCGAATGACTCATGGAAAGGGATATCTGTGTCGCCGTCCGCTTGGAGATCAAACTTCCAATTACAGAAGACTGTCACTCTCACGTTTGAAGAAAAAGGTATTTTATTAATAACTACCACTACTACTAATTACTTTTACAAATGATACTTTATCAGGTAGCACAATTGTAGTGCGACCAGGGGGTGTTACCGCTGATTCCGTAATCCGTTGTAAGGTAATTCATGTGGTTCGTTTGATAAGGTGCGTTTACCGACCATACTGGACTCGAGGCGACTATTTTAGGCGATCTTAGGCGAGACGTTTTTAGGAGTTAATACTCACACTTGACCTCAACTAGAACTTTACACCTGTTTGACGTAATGTCCTTAGTCCTTGGGATACAATAATTACTTAACATCAGGTAGCCTGCATACTCCTTTGCTATTATTCTCATGTAAGAAGGGAAATAAGACATATCTCATTCAAATCGCATTAGCGATGTGTTCTGATTCAAAGTTATGGTAATGCAATTTTTATAAAACTTTCATACTAAATCTCAGAGCATAGTGAGGCATCTGTTATCGATTTTGGGCATTATTGCTTCATTGTAGACTTTATCAGTAATATTTCATTTGGAACTTCAAAGCTCTAACTTATGTTACAGATATTAAAGTCACAGTTCAGTATCAGGAAACACCGAACACGTATTTGGTGAAAGTGAACGATGGCGAGTGGCAGCAGGTGGAAGGAAGGGTGGTGACCACTGATCATGGGTTGAGGCTCATCACCAAAATAGCAGACAAGACCAGCAATGTCGGGTTACTGACCTACGATCAAGAAGTGCATGTTTATGATGAAGTAAGTAGAATGGTTTTTATCATCTTTCTTAGTTATTGTTAATTATTTATGAACGTCCATTCGTATACAATTCCAATTCTCCAATGAGTATTGGGCCAATCGTTTTCAAAACTATCGTGCACACATATACAAACAAATTAAAAAGTGGTACCTAAGATACTAGATAAAAAATCAATTTTCGTATTTTCGCTACATCATTGTGTAATTGTTTATAGAACATTTATTTTTTCACTTTCTAACATTCATATCCGAGTAAAATAGCTGTCGTAAGGGGGCAAAAACCATAGGAAGATATTATGTTCCAATTTAACTATTTAGCTACAGTCAGCTCTAAATTTAATACATTTTTGTTGTATAAAACCTTTTGGTTGAAGAAGTGTTTGATGTAAAAATATATAAAATGTTTCTAGAACGGTCAGACAGTGGTACGACTGCCGCGGCCCAAGCACGCGGCGGCGGGCGGCGCCGACGCGTCCTCCGCGGACGGCGCGTGCTCGCCCACGCCTGGCGTGCTGGAGAGGGTGCTCGTCAACCCTGGAGATAAGGTAAATATGGTTCCATCTGAATACAGAAAGGAACTTGCTAAAAGTATCGAGAATAAACGTATTACATGAGTGACCCGGTGACTGCCACGTGAGCAAGCTAGAGTGAATACTCGTGAATCATGTAAACAGAATGTATACGATTTAAAATTAGAAAATATTTTCTGAAATTATTACTGAATGCGATATCAAACATAAAAAGCAAGCCTATTGAGTCTATTGAGAACTTCCTGAAAATTTTTTGTTGGTTGAAAATATTTTTTTTTTATGAAAAATGGCACCCATAACACATTGTGTTATTCGCAGGTGGTAAAAGGCCAACCCCTATTCGTGGTGATAGCAATGAAAATGGAATACGTAGTGAGGTCGCCGCGGGACGGCGTCGTGGACTCCATAGCCGCCTTCAAGCTGGGGGACGCGGTCGGGAAGGGCGCCCAGGTTGTCACTCTCAAGGGGGAATAAGGCCAAATCCCCAAATATAGTGATCGGGCACTCGGGTACATTTTTGGTTATTAAATACGCATTCCTTACTTTAGGTAGGTACTATAAATATTTTACCAAACATTACCTTTTTTGCTATCATTGTATTATTGTAACGTTGTTCGTGCAATAATTTAAATTTACGATTTATTAACGTTAACTTTAATTTGATAAAAAAATTAAGCTAATGATATATATGTAAAAGTTTTTATTATATTTATGTAACTTCAAAGTGCGCATATGTTTTTACGATATAATCATTGATAATCATATTGGCAATTTACTTATTTCGTGTGTAGGACGCACTTTACCAAAAATTTAGTGAATTATTTTAAACAAAGTTTCATTTAAAAAAATGCTAACAAATTTTGACCTAAAAGGTCTACTTTGAAAATATCAGAAATTATTAAAAATCTCTTCTATTTTAGAGGCATCAACAATACAATACTAATAAACTTATGCCAAAGTTAAGTTCGTCAATATTTTTTATAAACAATGACGTCAATTTTAGGCCCTCTCGATCTGGGCACTCTGCGGTTGTGCTCCAATTAGAAAAGGCAGAGTTGTCTAGTAACGTATCCAATATGTTAAATATATTTAGTGTGTAAATAAAGGATGTAAGTATGCATTTATTGTAACCAATATGTAAATACATTTTTTTGACGATTTGCATTTAAAAATATATTTTGTTTTGTATATCTTTTTACTTACAATTCAATATGATGTTCGTTTTTTATTTATACTATGAATAAATGTTTGTACATGTTATTTAATTTTTAGTATTAATTTTACGTACATGTCGTACTAATTGGGAATCATAAATTGGGAATCGATACTGAGCGTAAGCGCTAAGTTAGCCTATTTTAACAATTTCCTTGCGCCGCTATATAAGCTAAACTAGAGCTTATTTGCCTAAACTGAAGATACGTCGATAATTTATTGAAATATTGTATTTTTAGCATCCGTAAAACATTTACGAATACACAGACGTTGTTTCCGGCCCAGTCTTGTAGCTCCGACGTAAACACTGCACTTTTGTTCGCCCGTCATCCATACAAATTTGTCGGTACAACACATGTGTAGGAGCCGCAAGCGCGTCGCGCCCAGTGTTGTAGCCGCAGGGTCTATGTCTTTCTCGCACGGGTCTGCTGGACTATGTTCCAATTTGGAATACGTTGAATTGTTATACAAACTATGTACTTATTATATTTTAATATTTTGTGAAAATAAAAAAATAAATAAACGTAAATATTCAATGTCTAAACATATTACACAACATACCTTATTAAATTATTTTTCACTAATAGTCTTTTACAGGTTCTACTACCACAAAAAGTTTTCAGAATTTTTCATCCCATTTAGTGACTAGAAACCAATATCTGAAAAACCATAGAAACTATTGTTAAGCTGCGATTTAAACCTGAGACACCTGCTATAAACAATATGGTAATATGTCATTTGATAAAATAAATGCCCAACTCTGTGTATCATCTACGATTAGACAGACGTAATGTACGCCCCCAGTCTTATAGCGCCGATTTTAAAAACAACACTTTTATTCGCCTGTAATCTGTACAAATGTGTCCGTACAACACAGGTGTGTAGGAGCCGCAGGCGCGTCGCCCAGAATTACATAGCAGTATGTTGACAATTTTCTACATGAGAAGACTAGTGAATAAGCTTTCAGGACTTTGTCCTGTCTGAGCTCTTACGTAGATGCGTTAGTACTCCTGAGAACTGAGATGGTCGCTTCGATTGTAACACTTTCCCTGCTGCGTTCAACACTGCTGTGTATTGCGGGCCCACCACCTGCTTACGGCTTGTACACACCTGTGTTGTAAGTACAAATATGTAAGGATTACGGGCGAACACAAGTGCTGTGTTTCCGTCGGCGCTACAAGATTGGAAGCGGACACTATGTTTGTATTCGTAGATAAATCACATATGCTAAAACAACAATATTTCAGTGAATAGTCAGCACATTTTCAGCCTTGAAAAATAAGCTCCAGTTTAGTGCCGCCTCCCGCAACGCCTGACCCAACCTTAATATACGAGCGCCGCAGTCGAAGTGTTACGTGTAACCGGCAATCGCATCTTTCCAACTGAAACAAGAGTTGTTTTACGGCGAACAATGATGGTATCCCACCATTTAAATAAAGTTGTACCACCTGTTTCAACGTCATACATTTCTGTGACCCCATTTTTATCACCTTAGTTTTTTGTTTCCGCCAATATGAACCTATTTTAGAAACCATTAATTTTGTGGCAACTAATAGCAAATTTAGAATCATCATTGCAGTGGGGGCGTAGCTCAGATGGTAGAGCGCTCGCTTAGCATGCGAGAGGTACCGGGATCGATACCCGGCGCCTCCAAAAATTCGTAAATCCCTTAAGGTACTTTTTTTATTTTTGTAGTAATCTTTTATCACTTTTTTGTATATTTACAAACAAATAACAATAAAGTAGTATTTTGTATTTTTATATTACACTAATATTCTGAATGGTTAATTTATGTACCACTGCTGAAATGGGCGGCAATACTCTAAAAAAATGAAGTGAAAATTCCGAACTTTATATATAATACCTCTAAATATACATAAGCAAAAGTCGCCCAAATCGCTTTTGTAGATTATAAATAATCGATAAGTTAAGCAACGTCACGTGCGGTCGGAAGTTGGATGGGGGACCGCTAGTGGCAGTTTCGTGCAAGCTTCAGTGGGACCTCAATATTCGGTCCCATTTTATATCCCAACTGCTGGGCATGAAAAAACCTGCACTCACCAGTGACCCAAAAAAAGTTATAGCCATATACGGAATAAATAAAAAGATCCTTTGGAATAGGTATTCTATTTTAGTTGTATTATAGGAGTAGCTTGTGCATTTTAAGTTGTCTTACATTAATGACTTATCAAACGCTACAATAAACATATAAACGCCAACGTATACACTGCGTTAAATTAAATTACAAAATGTTTAACTTTAATAGACGGAGGCCGGTTCACTATCAACGTAGGTATTGTTATTTCGGTTACGATTCGATGGAAACTTGTTCCGACAACATCGAAGTAATCGCGGTTTCTCTCAATCGCAGACCCTTATCGCGTGCGGTTCTAAAGATATGATACGCTCATTGTGCTATTTCTATCGAGTTCGGCGTTTGTTGCCATTACAATTTAACTAGGTCCCTGCCTGTGGAAATCTGCCAGCGAAACATTTTTTCATGGTTTTTTATTTATAACGCGACCACTATGCTCTATTTTTACATGGAGCTTCGGTTTATTTACTGATTACGTAAAATTTTTGTTTGTTTACGAATTATATTGCTTATTCATATAATCTACTTCACATGTATTCAACATTACCTTTGTATAATATTAACAGACGTAAGTAAAGTCACAAGAATTATTGCTTAACTTTTTGGCTTTTGTGTATGTCGTCTACTTAGTTGAGAAACCATGATTTATTACACAATTCAGTAATATGGTGCATGGTTGACATTACATATATTGCAAATAACGCAGATTACTACAATGGATCCGACGATATCCTGCAAAAAATGAAATAAAAATACATTAAAATCATTATAAAGTAAAAATCAAATTAATTAAAAAATCGATTAAAGTAATTGTTTCAGTCGAAACAATTATCAAAGTTATTTCATAGAAAAATAAAATTACTGAACTTACCTAGTTACGTAAACAACATCGCGACAAATAGAAAACCTTCCTCCTTTTGTTAGTCTGTTAAAATAAAACATTAACTAATAAAAAAGGTAGGCGATCTTAAAAAAACTTACTGAGGAACAACTAAAAGTGAAGGTAGATAGAAGCGAGCATAGAAAAGTGGTACGTAGGTGAAGGATATTTTAAATTGCCGTAAGTCACATACCAATTTTAACCTCCATAAATCGGTAACAGATCAAAACAGTTAGGTAGACCTTAATGTTTTGCTATTTGTCAATGATACTAAGCTAGGAAGTATCAATATATTCTGTGATTAAATTGTGCTTTGGAATGTCGACAACTTTACGATTATTCCGATTATATTAAATAATGATAATGTTGAATTGAATTGTCTAAACCAACCATCCGTAATCTACGACTGAATAATGATGTACAGTTAAACTCTGCGTATTAGAACAAAGTAAGACTATTAACAGTCTAATGTCATGTAATTATCTAGGAAATGATACTTTCTTGCTAATTTTGCAGCACTGATCTACGCAACATATTTCGTAGGCATATAGCAAGGGAGTGACGCAGCGGCGCTCTTGACCGAATATTTAGTAAAAATCGTTTTCAAGGGCTACCATGTCTTTGTTCGTTACTAATTTGCTTAATGTATGTATATAGTTCAAAACAAATGAGTCCCTATACTTCCATTTACATAAAATATTCTTCCGCATACCAACACGAGCAGCAATTACATAATTGTTTTGTATTGTAGGTATCATTTGTATATATGTGGGCAGTTAGCCGGTGGAATAAACATGATAGTCAATTATCTAGTAGTTTTCGAACATTACTCACTACGAAACTCTACACGTGGTTTTTGTGTAAATTCACGTGCGTAATGAGTTTTAAACATAAGCTCCGTATAATTTCGTGGTAAAAATACAAAAATTCCCGACTAAATCAATTATGTTACAAAGCTCCTGGTCGTATGCATGAAGCTACTATTGGAATTTCTTAAGAACGATCTATCCTTTATAAACAGAAGCCTTAACAACAATTTTATGTATATTTCACCGTAATCATGAGTATCTTAGGACCCCTTGAATTTCTTTCGTTGAAATCATTGGTTGATTTTTTTTATAAATCTTTTGTTACCTGACAAGGGATCACTCGCCTGCGTTTCAAGTTTGTCGATGTTTTTTGTGAACATTCCATAAACAGCTGATCATCACAACAAACTCAAAAGAACATTTGAAAAAATAGACATATACGAATAATCTGAATATGTCTATTTCTTAAATTTGGCTAACGAAGGTACTAACATATTACTTCAGCTTTGTTCGATAACCTCCAATAAGTAATTAGTATAATTTGTGATCGAAATTCAGCCTTTGAATTGTCTAATACGTCTATATTGATAGACGTGCAATATGTATAGATCTCCCTAATTTAGAAAATTTAAGTTGTTCTCAATTTATCGATCAGAACACCATTTCAAATTTTGTTTTCATTTTCTATTCATATAAAGCACATAATCTTTTGAATAATATAAGGTTTAGTCAGCTTAAATAGTAAAAAACATTGAATAATATTCGTTTTATTGGTCACGTACTAAATATATACCTAGATTACAGAAGTATATAGCACGCAGTTATTACACAAGAGAAAAGATAATATTAATCTAACCTTATTCAATGGAAATTTATTTTTTAAATCAACCTTTTAGGGAAACAGCTTCATTTTAAGATTTTCAACATTGTTTTATTATTATTATTATGAAAAAGTAAGAAACGGGAATGCATGCCATCTGATGTTAAGTGGTCACTGCACCCCATGGACAACCACGTCCAATCTCAAATAGAACAGAAGTTCTATTTAAGGATGGACCCGAATGCGTTCCTACTCTTGAGGACTAAAATGGTCGCCTCCAATAATGTGTATCCGGCATGTGACGTATACATATGTATTGTACATACATATGTATACGTCACAGAGATGTAATCTGTTATCTAGTAGTATTACTTGTTACTACTGTTATTTTATTTTATTACTTTTAATCGTGACTGAAAAAAAAAAAACTTTATAATGACAAAAAATGTTGCATCTAAAGAAATATAATCCATTGTAATTGTTTTTGGCAAAGCAATAAGCACAACTTGTTTATTAACTAGTACTTTTACCTGAATGTTCTTGTAGGCTGTTTGTAATTAACAATAATGTGGTCATATTATTAGCGACATTGATTGAATATTAAAGATATTACATTGTACTGAAGCAAAGCAAATATGAAATTCTAAATAGGTACCATAACATTATTCGTACATTATTTTTGTTTTTAAAAGTAATATAATGTTAATACTGACCTTTTAAAGCATAATTTTAATTTGAGGATTAAATATAACTCAAATTAAAATTATCAAAATACAAAAAAAAAACTTGGCATAAGTTTTCATAAATCTTTTTATAAATGAGAAAGTTATAAATATACTGTATCTAATTGATTTAAGCAATGTCGTTCAGAATTCTTTTTATGGGTTTGTTGGAATTTTAACGAAAGTTGGCATCTACTCAGAAGTCAGCGTAACAGTGAAACCAATAAGGAATATTGACTTTTGTTCTAAGAATACCGAACTTGGCCTTTCAAAGTTTCGTAGCCAAGTGATAACAACAGAACCCTTACAATTTCGCGTCACAGCTATGCTACACGAAGTCAATTTGGCAACACAGGAATAAAAATAGGAATGTAGGTACATGCTTAGGTATGATGAAATTTATATAAGGATGTGTCCGATTGTAGGTTAGTATGCATAATTGTCACTTATGTAATGGAAATTTCTGGAATAAATTCGGGCCGGCATTTGAAAATCAGTTTTAACAAAAATTGGTTTTAATGAGATATATTATATGATTTAAGTTTTACATTTAGAAAACTATTTCCGATTACACTCTATGTAGAGTTTAGCGAATGCAGGTATAACTTTGTTTTACATTGTGTCTTTAAAAAGTACTATGAAATACAAGATTTTTTTTGCTGCCGATAAAATGGATTATCATGAAATTATTTAATTTATTATTAAATTCTAACCTTAACTGTTCTTCTTAATTTGACTCATTGTTAGAATATTTTTGTTGCTCTAGTTTTAGATTAAGCAGACCTCGGGAGTAATAATTATAGTTAAGAAGACCAAAAATAATTATTTTTAAGGTAATTTCTTTCGCAGCAAAATTTTCTTATTACGCGCAAAGCCGCAGTTGAACGATTGTATACTATAAGACAATAGTGTTGGTGAATATTTAGATGAGTAGCCACTACATCATCTAGTATACAACATTAATAGTAGTCATGACAACGGTGGTCTGGTTAGAGGACTCTTGTATAAGAAGGCGCATTATAATTACTCCCTTGTTGTTTTCGCTGTTATCAGTCCTAAGCTTCTTTTTTAAAATAATAAATCAGGCGTAATAATAATGTTCGTGTTATGTAAAGTACTGATTTCTAAGAATACTTAATTTTACTTTCCTTAAGTAGTAATGTTATAAAGCGAACTTTTCGCAATTAGTTTGTTCTATTTTTATCGTTTAACATTTCAACAACTCTAAAAACAAACAACTAACCAACCAAAGGAGATCGACCCGCCTTTATATGTTAAATGTTCAGCTCGGTCAAAAGGGCGACCGAGCCTCTTGCAAATAGTAAGTAGTAGTATAATAAATATGAAACATTGTAACTTGAACTGGGTATAGTCCCTTATCTAGTTTATCCAGGTGATTAGCGAAGTCAATTATTAGTCAAATTTATTTCCAACAAATTTAGTTTGTTAATGTACCCAATGTCGAAATATTTGTAGCAGTCGATTTCCGTTGACTTTTATTTTGGAACTTTATAAGCTGTGAAAAAAATATTATTACAGTGAGATAATACTTTCAAATACTATTTCAAATATTTTTAGAGTAAAATTACTTAATTTAATTCAAATATCTTTTATGTGGAAGCCTTATCAAAATTTGTTAAGTAATCTCCAAAATTAGCCCGTATACTAACAGATTGGATGTATTTAAAAGGAAGTTAAATATCAGTTATTTTAAAGCTAGACAGTTACAGTTAGACACGTGTATTTTATGTGTATATAAGTAGATAATAAACATTACAAATTGTTAAGTAGTAGGTATATCTAGGTATTTATATCTAAAATATGTACAGCTGTCCACGTTATTTTATAGAAAAACGTAAAATCCTTAGCAACCAGGTAATGAACGTGCTCTCTTTGCGGTTAGTTGTAAAACGTGATTGTTTTAAGAACGTGATCTTTCTTTGAAACATTTCAAGTATTGCGGAATAGCCACGCTGAAAGACCTTAAACATTTTGAAAGTTTCTGTGGACACGTGACGAAATTATTGGAATAACACGAGGCAGTACCTCACCGTAACGATTATAGTGTATTGTTTCACAAAAGCAATAATGTACTTAAGACACGCGGGTATGGATAATTTGATTACTAAAGAATTATGTGTAATCTATTTACATGTATTTACTTTGATATTTATACGCAAGTAATTAGATAACCGAATATTTTAAGTAGTGATTGCTTGTTGGTAAGATTTCGACCTCTTGCTGAGGGGCCAGTTTCAACAAAGCCACACTTTACTTTTTAAAAAATGTGTGTTTGTTGTTGACAGAACCATAGTTTATCCGGGGAGGTACCACCGCCACAATCTGTGCGGTTGTCGGCACCATTTAGTCTACACTCAAAGCGAGGCTATCTTAGTCCTCAAGACCTCAGATCGAACTTTAGTTTATTTGATGTGGATGTCCATGTGCTGCAACGACTATTTTATATCAGGTGGTCTGCATGCTCGTTTGCTACTCTCGTCACATAAAAAATAACTCTTCATAAAACAATAACTTTTAAATATTTCGATAATAGTATACTTGATAAATATTATGAAGTACACATTTAATTTTGCTTCTGACAAACTGAATACCTGTGCGTAGGATGTTTTATTTTTTTATTTATAATTTAAGAAGTTAATCCGTCATTATTCATCCCGACTACAAAATGTTTCATTGTGCGAAGACATGTGGTTTGCTGGCTTTTCACTTTACGTGATTATCACTTGCTTTAATAAACACACCACGGAAAATCCCGTGCAGACGATACTTAGTGGACATGGTCAAATTTCATAAAAGTTGTTTTTTATATGGTATAAAGTAGCAAACGAGCATGCAAACCACCTGATGTTAAGTGGTGGTAGCCCATAGACATCCACGTACCACCACAACCGCGACCAAAATCCTATCTGAGCTCGAACATAGATACATTGCTACTCCTAAGGACTAAGATGGTCGCCTAGCTTCAAAATGTAGCCGGCAACCGCACCTCTCCAACCAAAACACAAATAATGCTATACGGCGGATTATGAGGGCAGCGGTGGTACCTCCCCGATCGAACTATATTTTTTCCACCTTTATCTAAAATTGTAGTTTAAATTTTATTTGTTTTGTGATAATTAATTTGTAAGCGGTTTCTACTTATTTTATGTCTTAGATGTAAAATTAATGTGGTACCAACGAACCATTATCTGATTGATTATTTGCTTACATCGTTAACGATAGCAGTTAAATTGTAATTAAGACTGGTATTCAGTACGCATTATATAGTCTGGTGTTATTTAACTTGGTTAAGCACAACATCAACAAGGTTTGATAGTTCTATTTGATTGTAAATAATTATTTAAATGGAACGATATAATAGCGATAGATATTCGCTTAATAACTCGTGGTTACTTCTATTCATAATTGTTGTTTATGAAACACATCATTGTAAAGTATGTCATAAAATAATGTAAAAGTATACAAATACTTAAAGAAATCCCTCACTTTACATTGTATTTTCTAATGTAGCTAACTTCCAATATGATATACCTAGTTAGTTACGAAATTTTTGCTTTATATTGAAGTGCACGCTGAATTTGTTTATTTTATCCAAATCATTTTTTTGTCGCAGCTGCTGGAATATATTCTTTAGTGGAAGACGCAGCTTCTTTATACCAAACATATCTGTAATGCCTTTATTTTTATAAATTTTATCGAGTATATTAACTTTTAAACATAATAAATAAATAATAAGTTCTCTATTTTACCAAGTTCCTTACTGCCAAGTACTTAATAGTGTCATACACCGTTTAATTTGTGATTTCTGCAACTGTTTTGAAAATTTGCTGATGTTTTTTTATGTCATTACATTCATTGTATCTGTGAGATCTCACGTACGTGTATTTTTCTACTCTAGACTAAAATGGTCACCGTGCTTGTAAGTGCAACCGGTCATCACGTCTCCACCAAAACACTAGATTTGTTTCACAGCAGATTGTCATACAGATGACAATGATCACAATCCCTTTCAAACTTTTTAAAAGTGGGAGAACTGTAGTTCGGCCGGGGAGGTGCCACCGCCGCGCTCATAATCCGTCCTAAAGCATTACTAGTGTTTCGGTTGGAACGGTACGGTTCGGTTCGGTTGCCGGCTACACTTTGAAGCGAGGCGACCATCTTAGTCCTCAGGAGTAGCAACGTATCTACGTTCGAGCTCAG